>JBBPTT010000181.1:0-41417 GCA_038094175.1 Boletellus aff. lepidospora
CCTACACCTGTAGCTTACCCAGAAATATCGGTCCAGATCATTCCCCCTGAAACGACTCAACTAGAGGAACTGACACCTATAACGTTCCCCACTCAGGCCTTAATCCAACCACCGGCCGAGACCTCTCAGGAAAGACCACTATCTATTCCGGGCTTTTCAAGCATTTTGGTACAACCAACACTTCCTCCTCCACCCATCCCACTTGCATTACCAGCTTCTAACCCTGCCCTACCAACCCCAGTAACACCGACAATCGTGGAACCCGAGGAACCCCAGGAAATCTGAGCTGGAAACCCTGGTCCATTTAGTGGAATCGCCACAGACGCTAAACAATGGTTTGGCGCCATGAAAGCTTACCTTTCAATCAACTGAGAGGTTTACAATGAGTTGGCACAAGTAGTCATCATTCTCAACAACATGACAAACGGAATGGCCGCAACATTTGCTGAAAGATGGTATCAAAACCTACAAGACGTGGTAGCTAGCAGAAAGCAAATGAATGAACTTCTTAAGGAACTTGAAGAAGGATTCTTCAATGTATTCGCCCCAGGTGATTCTCAGGCAGATGCGAGATCACAACTTTATGCTTTAAAACAGGGAAGAAAGTCGTTCCCAACCTTTCGAATTCAGTTTGAACTCCTAGTCGCCACGGCGAGTATGGACCAACAACACGAAATCCTAATCGACCTGCTTAGGATAGCCGTTGATACCCACCTAGTCAACCTCATGACCGCAGTAGATCCGCCACCAGATACGTGGAACAAATGGATAGAGAAAGCTGCTCAATTTGACCAAATCCGAGCCAGAACCCGACAACTTCGGATGGAACTGTATAAACCCAAAGAATCCGATTGGACACCAGAAGAATTCGTGGAATCTGAGAAAACCGACCTAGATGCTATGGACATTGATACTATTGGAGCCAACGTCAACGCCATCCGACTGTCCTCCCAGCAATGGACAGAACATCGATGAAACAATAGGTGTTTCATATGTCATCAAAGGGGATGCCACACGAAAAACCACCCCAGGAAAAGACAACCTAGCCCCAGGCGAGTCCCTATACACGAATCTGTTCAATCAGATAAGGAAGTACTCCTAGATGAACAAATAAGGGAATTATTACAAAGAAGAGGGGTAACCGCGAAAGACGCTGTAAAGGTTTTAGAAACCTACTTTGGAACCAACCCCCTTGAGGAAGAAAGGGTAGCCGTCATACCACCACCTATCACTGACCAAGCAGTATGACTCCCTACCTTACTTCAAGAAGAAGGAACCAACAAGAATACCGAAGTCTCTTCACTAGTAGACAGTGGAGCAAGCAATAGTTTCGTAAACCGGAAACTAGTGGAATGGATGGGATGGACAACCACCAAATTGAAAACCCCCATCAAGGCATCGAATGCAGACGGAACGGAAAATAGCAATGGGCATATACGAAGGAAAGTAACACTATCCTTAACTATCGGAAATCTACTCCTAGAAAAACAGGATTTCCTCATCATTAATTGCGGGAACGAAGACATCATTCTAGGAATGACCTGGCTAAGACTAGTCAATCCAGAAATTGACTGGGCCAAAGGAAGAATTCGACTACCTGAAAAAATCGAACCTGCTGCACAGCAACGGAACACGGACGAACAAAACTATCTGTTGCGATACCTGAAAACCGACCCAGATGAGCACATCAAAACAGAATGGATCCGAAAGATCACTAGATCCACGGAGATTGCTCAGGAACAACAGAAAACCAAACAAGAAACGGTATTACCCCCGGAATTTGAAGAATTCAGGAAGGTCTTCGAAGAACCCCCACTTGGGAAGCTTCCCCCATCTCGAAAATACGACCACCATATTGACCTCGCCGATACTTTTGTGCCTAGGGTAGCAAAAGTATATCTGCTCAATCCCAAGGAGTTAGAAGCATGCAAGGCGTTCATTGACGAAAACCTCAAGAAAGGAACGATCGTCCCCTCTCAATCTCCGCAAGCCTCTCCTTTCTTCTTTGTACCAAAGAAAGATGGAGGACTTCGACCCTGTCAAGATTACCGATATCTTAATCAACATATGATCAGAAACGCCTACCCGCTACCCCGCATATCGGAACTCGTAGATCAACTCAAGGACGCTACGATCTTCACCAAGATGGACATCAGATGGGGATACAACAACATGCTTATTGCCCCTGAAGATTGATGGAAGGCCGCCTTCATTACCCCAGTAGGACTCTTCGAACCCACGGTCATGTTCTTCGGACAAAGCAACTCACCAGCTACGTTCCAAGCGTTGATGAATCACATATTTGCTGATATGATCGCTGAAGGATGGCTAATCATATATATGGATGACCTTATCATTGCCTCAAATGACCCTGCCAAACACATGGAAAGAACTCGCCGAGTCCTTCAACGAATGATGGAAAACGACCTATTCCTCAAGCTGAGTAAATGCTCCTTTAACGTCACAGAAGTCGACTATCTTGGCATGATAGTTCGACCAGGAGAGATCACCCTTGACCCCGGAAAACTTAAAGCAATAGAGGACTGGAAAAGTCCAACCTCAGTCAAACAAATCCGATCATTTATCGGATTCTGTAACTTTTACAGGAAGTTCATCCCGGATTTCTCAGGAATTTGTCGACCCCTACACAAGTTAACCAAGAAAGGGGTAAATTGGAACTGGACTCAGGAATGCGAGGACGCCTTTAAAAAGCTTCAAAAAGCTTTCCTCTCGAAACCTGTACTACAAATGCCGGACTCCACCAAACCATTTACAGTAATGACGGATGCCTCTCTGACCGCTTGTGGAGCGGTCTTGATGCAAAACGATGGAAACGGAGATCTCCACCCATGTGCATACTTCTCCCAAACCTTTTCCCCTGAGGAACGGAATTACAACATCTACGATCGGGAGTTACTGGCCGTCATTAGGGCCCTGGAAGAATGGAGACACTACCTGTCCGGAACTGAACACCAGGTGACTGTCCAAACTGACCATAAAAACTTGGCATACTTTAAGCAACCGCATAAACTTTCCAGACGCCAAGCCCGATGGATGCTATTCCTCCAAGATTTTGATATCCGATATCATAATCTTCCTGGAACTCAAATGGGACCAGCCGATGCCCTTTCCCGAAAAGACGATTTGGACACTACTACGGATAACCAAGATGTGGTGCTAATACCGGATGACATGTTCATCAATCTCATCGACGTCAGTCTTCGTGACAAGATTGTTCACTCCACCAAAGAAGACCCGGTAGCCCTGGAAGCAATCTCTGCCCTAGAAAAAGGATCCTCCCTATTCCCTCGGGCTTCCCCCGACGATTGGAGATGGCTGGATAGTATGTTATATTACAAGGGACATCTTTTTATTCCTGAACCCCAACGGCATAAATTGGTCACCGAGATCCATGAATCAGATGCAGGGGGCCATGGTGGCTATTTTAGAACTCTTTCCCTCCTTCAACGGGATTATTGGTGGCCGGGATTGTCCACCTTTGTCCGCAGGTTTATCAAGGGATGTGCAATTTGCCAATCGCACAAGGTCAACACTCATCCAACTGCACTGCCGGCTATTCCCAACGCAGTAGAATCCACCCGTCCATTCCAGAACATTTCGATGGATCTGATCACCGGCCTCCCAGTATCCGCCGGGTTTGACTCTGTTTTGGTCGTGGTCGACCATGGGCTTACAAAGGGGGTAATTTTCCTCCCTTGTCACAAAACTATCGATGCCGCAGGAGTAGCAGCTCTCTTTTTCAAGCATATCTTCCCCAGATTCGGCCTGCATGATCGATGCATTTCGGATAGAGGCCCTCAATTTGCATCAGCCTTTGCACGAGAACTGGCACGATTGCTGAAATACGACCTCGCTCTATCCACCGCATATCACCCACAGACAGACGGAGAAACAGAACGCGTTAATCAGGAGCTTGAAACCTATCTTAGGATATTTTGTGACGGAGATCCTGCTAAGTGGCATGATTTACTCCCCATGGCCGAATTCACTCATAATTCCACCACACATTCGGTCACCAAGCAAACCCCATTCTCACTCATGATGGGTTATGAACCCCGAGCCTACCCCATAATTGGCAAAACTTTCCTACCGGCACTCGAATCTCAGCTCTCTATTCTGGACAAAGCCAGAGAAGAAGCCAAAGCTGCCCACGTCAACGCCCAACAACAACTTAAGGAACGGGGATGGAAGAATTTCTCCCCATTCAAAGTTGGTGATAAAGTTTGGCTAGAAGGGAAGAACCTTCGGATCCCCTATCCATCCCGGAAACTTGCCCCGAAACGAGAAGGTCCTTTTGAAATCGAGAAAGTTGTATCTTCGGTCGCTTACCAGTTACGTCTCCCTCCTTCCTGGAAGATACACCCCATTTTTCACGCCTCGCTTCTCACCCGATTCGTCGAGACACCAGAACACGGACCAAACTTTCTTCGCCCTCCACCCAACACTATAGCTGGCGAAGAAGAATATGAAGTAGAAGCGATTCTTGCGCATAGAGGACATGCAGGACGACGAAAATATCTGATCAAATGGAGGGGATATTCTTCGGCTGAAAACACTTGGGAACCAGCAGCCAATCTCACTAACGCTCGAGAACTCCTCACAGCTTATAAGAAGTTACACCCGACCGCCTTTCTTGACAGAGTTTCCCTGTTGAAATCATTTCCCTCTCACCGACGAAGAAACTATTGAAGACAAAAGTCTTGGAGCTGGAATCTCCAATGTATAAAGGGGGTATTGTTACAGTTTTTCCTTTCTTTCTCCTAGATAAGTCCCCTTCACTTTCAAAACCGGACCACGACGACTGCCAGTCTATCCATAGGGACTCTCTTCAAGCAGCCAAAGCTTAGTCATCGGTGACTACTCCCCGGACATACACGTCACTTCCCTATCCTCTTATTCCATCACCATCTCACCTCTTCACATCGTCACACCTTCACCATCTCACAATGATGGTAGTCAAGCATAGCCCCGCAGCCACCATCTTTTGATCCTCTGATCCCATCTCTGATGCTGCGCATTGATCCATCAGTCACCATAGTTACCCGTGACTCATTCTGACTCACCGCGGCTGTACGCATAGCCCGTCCCACCACTATATAGTCGATCCCAGTTTGTACTATAATTCCCCAGCTAGTTCTACGCAATCTACGTGTAGTTTTCTAGCCTCCACGAGACTGCTCTTCGCAGTTAGTGAGATCCTCTTAAGTGACTTCGCACTACACTTTGAGTGTGCGCTCGACTAGTTGTTTTCACTGGTTCTGGACTTGCTGTCGAACCTTTGACCTTGCTGGATAATTCCACGCAAGCGTAACACAGTATGTCAACAATCCAAGGTCAATACCCATCCCACCGTTCCCCCTGTCTCCCCTATTTCCTCCTCTTCACCCTTACCTTTCAAGCAACTTTCTGTTGACTTGATCACTGATCTCCCTACCTCCTCTGGCTTTGACTCTGTCATGGTCGTGGTCAACCATGGACTTACAAAGGGGGTAATTCTCCTCCCTTGTGACAAAACCATTGATGCTGCAGGTGTAGCTAAACTCTTTTTCGACAATGTGTTTAAATGATTCGGGCTACATGACTCTGTCATCTCTGACAGAGGCCCCCAGTTCGCCTCTGCCTTCGCCCAAGAGCTAGCCAGACTCCTTCAGTATGACACTTGCCTCTCCACCACCTACCACCCCCAGACTGATGGCCAAACTGAGTGAACCAACCAAGAACTCGAAACTTACCTTCGCATCTTTTGTTCTAACAACCCAAGTGCCTGGTCTGAGTTCCTGACAACCGCAGAATTCCATCATAACTCCATCCCCCATAGCTCCACCAAGGTATCACCCTTCTCTCTCCTTTTAGGTTATGAACCTCGCACCTACCCCTTGATGGGAAAGACCTTCATCCCTGCCCTCTCTGATCGCCTCTCCTCCCTTGCCCAAGCCAGAGAAGAAGCCCTGGCTGCCCATGAGTCTGCCAGATTGGCAATGACTCGCCACTCCACTTGTTCATTCTCCCCCTGGAAGGTAGGAGATAAAGTTTGGCTCAAAGCCACTAATCTCCACATCCCATACCCTTCCAAGAAACTTGCCCCCAAATGACATGGACCTTTTGAGATCTCTCAGGTCCTATCTCCGATCACCTACTGACTCTGCCTTCCTCCCACCTGGAAGATCCATGATGTGTTCCACGCTTCACTTCTATCTCCATACAAACAGACTGATGCACATGGACCATCATTTCCCAGGCCACTGCCCATACTGATTGCTGATGAAGAAGAATATGAAGTCGAGGCACTCCTCACACACTGGGGTTCCCCTGGCTGATACAAGTACCTGACCACATGGAAAGGGTATGGCTCATCAGAAAACACCTGGGAACCCGAAAGTAATCTCTGCCACTCTCCCCTCATTGTTACAGTTTTTCCTTTTCTCCCCTTGATAAGTCCTCCTACTTTCAATCCTGACCATGATAACTACCGATGAACCACTAGGATCCTCCTTCTTGGCTAAACTACGAACAGGGGTGTCTACTCAGCCAACATCTATCTTGCCTCTTCACATCATCACCTCTTCACATC
Organism: Boletellus aff. lepidospora; assembly: GCA_038094175.1. Lineage (NCBI taxonomy): Eukaryota > Fungi > Basidiomycota > Agaricomycetes > Boletales > Boletaceae > Boletellus > Boletellus aff. lepidospora. Next base: position 6,593 of record JBBPTT010000181.1, read on the forward strand.
ATCACACCTTCACCATCTCACTGTGATGATAACCACGCATAGCCTCGCAGCCACCATCTTTTGATCCCTTGATCCCATCTCCGATGCTGTACATTGATGTATCATTCACCCTAGCTACCCATGACTCATCCTGACTCATCACGGGCTGTATGCACAGCTTATCCAGAAACTATATAGTTGATCCCAGCTTGTACCATAATTTCTCCAGCTAGTTCTACGCAATCTACGTGTAGTTTTCTGGCCTCCACGAGACTGTTCTCCACAGTTAGTGAGATCCTCCTAGTGTCTTCACACTACACTTTTGAGTGTGCGCTTGACTAGTTGCTTTCATCGGTTCTGGACTTGTTGTCGAATCTTTGACCTTGTTGGATAACTCCACACAAGCGTAACACTCATTTTATCTAAATACAAGAAAAACCATCACTTACCTTAAGATTCCAATGTACCTAGTTCTTCGCCCTTTTATTCCCCTCCTCTCTGCCCTCCTCTTCGTCTCCCTCCTTGCCGTCTTCTTCACCTTATACTGGTTTTACACTTGATTCTCCCTTACCATGTCCATCCCCACCTCTCCTCGCTCTTCTGCTTCTTCCTCTATCTCTGCTGCCTCCGTTCGTCGTGCTACCCTTCGTAACATTCCAGTACAAGCCATCCATCTCCCTCACGTCGCCGCACACTCTCTCTATGCTGCTATCTTGTCTGACCCAACCCTGGTCCTCGCACTTGAAGCTCTCCCTCTATACCTGGAGGATGAGATCTCCCAGGAGCTAGTACACCTCTTTCATGATAGTTCGCTTACTCAAACTCTCCATTTTCGTGCTGCCCCCCTTGATAACCCCACTAGCTTTGGCCTCCCTCTTCGCCTTGCCATTAATCGCATCCCAGAAAGAATTCTTTCAGTTCTACATTTACAAGGCTTCCATGTTTTCATTGCTCAATTACCCATTGATCTTGTTTATCCCCCATTTAGTACCATCTTCGCTGCTCTCCCCATCCAAGATCATGACAACTATGTCTCTCGCATAGTCTTCCTCTCTCGTCTGGGCTTAATCTCCCAACCCCTGTCCCCCTCGAGTCCCTCTTCACCTCCCCTCCCTGTTCCCACTCGCATCACTACTCTCCCACCAGCCTCACCATTTGTCACTGCTACCGAGTCCACTCTTGTTGACTCTCATCTGGTTGACTCTCAGTCCTCCTCTTCTGGAGAGATTGATGAACATATTCACTTCCCTGAGCAACCCTACGTGATCGTCCTCCCTAACAGGACCTCGGTTCTCTCATCCCCCACTCGTGTCCTCCCTCACTCCTTTCAACTCCCATCAGCCCTAGCCTATTCTCGATGCCATAACTGTCATCAGCTGGGACATTACCTGCAGGACTTCCCCACACATTCTTGCCCCCATTGTCACCAGCTCGCTCCGGGCCATCGTGTGCGAGAATGCCTTGTCACACAATGTGGGATTTGTCTATACTGGGGACATGGAGACTGAGCTTGCTCCACTCTCATTTGCTCAGGTTGTGGTCGATCTGGTCACACCCTTAGTGACTGTCCGTTCAAACATTTTACTCCTGAACAGGCTACCTCAGTCTATGGAGGAAGGGGAGTTTCTTCGGGTTGAACCTGGGGTTTGACTGTACAAGAGGGGTAATGTTATGATTTTCTCCCTTTCGTCGTGCCTCTTCCTTATATGTATTGAGTCCCTTTGCTATGCTGGCCCCTATGGCCTCTTTTCTTCCTCTTACATATTTGTCCTCTTTGTTTTTGGCCCTTATTCCTCTACCATTCGGATCCTTTCGGATCTGTCTCCTTAACCACCATTCCTGTGCCTTGATGGCCATCTTTCCTTTGTCATCCTTCCATTCGATTCCATAGGCTTCTTTGCTTACACATCTGGCCTATATATACCTTTTGCTCCTCATGTATTTTCCTCACTCTTGCTCTACGCAATATATGCGTACCTTGTGTCCTCGAGTCCTCAGTCCTCTCTGAGTCTTAGCCTTTGTCCTTTGTCCCTGTCTGGAATCTCTTCCACTCTCCTAGGTGATTGGGACACTGTTGACCTCTTCGTGAGAGTCCACCCTATTCACAGGTTGCTTGAGCAACACAAGTGTCTGCTCAGCATAACAACTGATGCCCCACCTCTCCAGCCCCTTCAACAACCCAGTCAAGGTATGCCCCAGGACAACATGCTGTGTTCACACCACCCACCCAACAATGACAAAGGCCAGGGCACTGTAACAGTGTATGCACCACAGTGTCCCCCACCAACAGGACAACAATGAGAGTGTAAGCATGCAATAGTGCACCCATCACCATAGTGCCGATGACAATGGTGAGGTGACCTGGTACATGCATCACCATGACAGGTGGGTGGCTGAGTAAAGCATGACAATAGGAGTGCTTACTCCCAGCAGGCCACAATGACCAGGCAAGCAACAGCTGTGCAGTAGTGCACCACCACTGCTGTACTGCATGACAACAAGATGGGTATGGATGAGTGGCCAAGAGTTGCTAGCACACCACCACCATGTGATGACAATGAGACAGGTGACAGGTGAGTGGCCAAGAGCTGCGCAGTAGTACACCACCACTACAGCAAGGGGTGCAGTGGTTGAGACTGTACCACTAATGGGATGACCAGGAGGGCATAGGCAGCACAATGGTGCACCCTCCACCAACCAGGACAATGGATGAGGGGCACAGGCACTGCCTGGGGTGACAAGCAGGGCAGCAGGGTGATCAGTGATGAGTATACACCACACCCTGGATGACGAGCATGGTGCAACAACAGGGTGACAGGTGATGGGTACACACATTGCCTTGAATGATGAGCTGTATTCAATAGTGGGTGATGGATGAAGGGTATATGCACCACCCACAGTGGTAGGTGCACCCTGGAGGAGTGCTCACCACCAGTGGACCACGATGACAACACAGGTGAGGGCTGCACAATAGTGCACTACCACCACATGGCAACAATGAGATGGATGGTGGGTGCATGGTGGCAACAAGGTGGTGCAACAACATATGCACAACCACCACTGTAGCATAGCATGTGTAGTAGATAGTGAATATGATTTTATTTGTCTATTCTACCTGTGCTACACAAGGACAGTGGTACTATAAGTCAATTGAGGCTGACTGTGTGCACCTAGATGCTACCAGCAGTAGCCAAGCCACAACTTACTGAGCGCTACACCAGAGCAATAGCTGAGCTGTGACTTGCCACATATGGGAAATCACTTGAGCACTGCACCACTGGACATACAATGCTACATCAAAGAAGTGAGAATACATACAAAATACAAAAAGTAAACTATAGCCTGTGCCAAAGGCACAAAATGGGCTCACATCTAGTGGGTACTGAGGGAAGTGTTGGGGTGATGGGGAGTGCTGGGAGTGCCAGGACTGGAGGAGCAATCACTGGGGGTGCAGGAAGAGCAAGGACTGGTGCTGGGGGGGTAACTGCAAGTGCTGGAGTGAGCAGTCTAGGCAAGGAAGGACCAAGACTCAGCTGAGAAAGTGCTGGAGACTGGGTGAGCTGGCAATGGGCTGGGTTGTTTGTTGATGATCCAGTGATCCTCCTGGGAGAGTGGGCTGGGGACTGGAGGGTTAGGTGTGTGAAGAGGTTGGTCCAGGGAGGGTTGGACAAGACTGGGGTGTCCTGAGGAGTTTCCTCAGGTTCTGAGTCAGAGGGGGGTCTGAGGGTGCAGCAAGAGTGAGACATTGTGCTGGAGTGGCCCTGCTCCTAAAAAGGAGGGGCAAGGAAGACACTTGTTCTTTTGTTACACTAAACAACGTCTAGTGTCATTTGAGCAACCTGTGGAAAGGGCAGACTCTCACAAAGAGGTCACAGCGTCCTAATCCACCTAGGAGAACAAGGAGAGCAAGGTTCTCAAAGGATATTTGAGAACCGAGGGACTTGGAGATGATGGACTTTAAAAAGTTGAGACTGAGGAGCAACAAGAGACTATGTGTTATTGCATAGAACAAGTGTAAAGAAAGTACATGAGGAGTAAAGGTATATATATAGGTGAGTATGAGTCAGCATGGAAGCCTATAGAACAGGGAAGAATGATGAAGTAAGCTATGACCATCAAGGTGCAGCAGGGACAAGATCAACTTGGTAACTAAGGGTAATAATCCGAGATGACTTGGATATTGAAAGAGAACTGACCAATGATAAACAGGAAGAGTCATAATGAGTAGAAAAGGCAAGAGGACCTGCACAGTGGAGTGAGCAAATGGAAACAAGGTAGATATGGGAACAAAGGGAAAAAATTGTAACATTAATCTCATCCAAGATAACAGAAATTCACTTCTTTTATAATCAATTCAAACCTAAAACAGCAGACTGAAGTAAATGGGTCATAGGGTTAGGTTCTGTGTGTACACAATGTACCTTCTTATACCCCTAATAAATCACACTACCACCTTTGGCTAACCAGTCCAACCCTTGATCACGTGCACTTGGCGTTTTCTGTAGATGGATTTTCCTTTCCCGTTTGGGTTGGTCTATTGCGGATGTCCGTGTTCTTCGTCGTACTAGCGTCGTGTATCCCCCCGGTAGTATCGAACATGACAAATCCACTAGCAGCTCAGAGCACGCTCGCACTCATCAACCGCTCGAGCATCTCCCCGTCCATTCCCTCCACTCGCGGCACAATCCTACACGGAAACGGCAACGGATGTCTACCCGCGCACACAAACGATGTCAAGTCAGTCTCGTCGCACAACACGGACCACGTGCAAAGAAAAAAAGAAGAGACAAACGGAAACCTACACTGCGAGTCCGCTAGTAAACTTGGGCACCACCGGAATCTCCTGCCCTCGTTCGTCCCTCGGTGCCGAGAGCGTAAACACCGCCAGGACGCTCGCGATCGCGGTCCACACGGAGGTATCCGCAAAGTGTCTCCCCACACACATCCGTCGACCAAAACCAAATGCAATGTGTTGCGTGTCGTCGGGCTTCAAGGTGCTGTCGTCGTTGAGGAAACGCTCGGGATGGAATTCGTACGGTCGATGGTATTTGGATTCGTTGTGTGCCATTGACCTGTTGGGCGAGTCAGCGCAGGTGATATGGACAAACAGTGAAACCGACCAGAGATTCGAGATTATCAGCGCGCCTGAGCGCCGTCAATGTCACCTTTCACGTACGCACATACCGAAGTAAAAGGTTCAAACGCACCCTTTGGTATTCGATATCCATCATAGACATCCTCATCCACCGTGACGTGCGGGACCGCTAACCCAAACGAGAACGTATGAGAACGGGACAATGGTACACGGACCCCAACTCACAAAGCGGTGCGACGGGATTATGTCGCATCGTTTCTCGCAAGAGCGCGTCGACAAAGGGCAACAACGGTCGGTCTTGGAGACGAGGTAATCTACCCTTGCCAATAACCGAGTCGATCTGCACCTGCGCCTTCTTTTGGGCATCGGGGAACAAAACCATCATGAGCAAAAAGGTCATGACGACCGAATTCGACTTTGAATACGGCGTCAACGATAGTGGTCGTTGTATCTCATTGCCATCGACGCACCGTCTCTGATGCAGCTGGGCGGAATGCGTGAGATGGACAATGGAACGAAGGAGGAACAATTACCCATGAATGCTGTCGCAGCAGACTCTTTGAGAGCATTCATCCATGCAGAGTCGGCAGGGATGCATTGTTCTTCTGCTTTCCGAAGGCCGTCACATATCATGCTTGACCCGGCGTTTCCCGACTTCTTTATGCGAGGATGAGCCGTACTCCCGTGTCTGACACGATTCATACCATCTTTTGTAGCGAGTAATTGAACGGCGCTTCCACGCAATCCTTGCCCCATATCCTCGACGAGGCCGCGGTCCTTTTGAACGACATCCCGGGCAACCATGACGGAAGAGAGAGGACTAGTAACAGATAGATTTCCATGTCAGGTGGATTCATCCCAACGAGTCGACTTACGTCCAGGAAAAGCGCCGATGAGAATGGACACGTCAGGTCGCAAGGCATCCAGTATCACGTTGATCACCTTCTCGACAATGACCACCATCGAATCGTGGCGTGACACGGGATCATAGTCGTACACCGCGTTCATCACGACGGATGCTGTATACCTATCAGAGACGCCATTTAGTCTGATGGGCGTCATGATGCGCGGTCACACACTCGAAGATATGGTCCGAGAACTGACTCGGTTGTTGCAGCAAGTAGCGCAACAGTCGAAACGACTTTTGTTGTTGCATCGGCGCAAACTTGGCGACAGCACCCACCCGAAAGGCCTGGTGAAAAAACCGCCGGTGCAGTCGCCACCGGTCACCGTAAGGTAACAGAACAGAGTTGAAATCCACCCCAAATCTGGAAGCCATGGGTGTCAACGAACCAACACGTGTAAGACTGTGGAACCAATAAAGGCACTGCCGATACGCACAGCTCGTTCGTGACGAGAGATGGCCTGTCGGAGTAGTTTTTGGAGCGATACTCGAGGAGGTCCCTGGCGATCTTTTCGGAACTGATGATGACGACGTGCTTTCCAAAAAGTTGGGTGTACATGAGACCTCCTGCATAAGACCAAGACCTCGTTCGCCGCGTTCAAAAACCCCGAGAACGGCTTACTGACCGTACGTCCTTGCCCACTTGGTGTATGTCAACCATGGTGCCTCGGTGTTGAATCCAATCACGTTGCCAACCAGTGGAAGTCCCGGTGGCCCAGGAGGGAGCGGACGATCGGGAAACGGCGTTTGTTGTGTGTCGAGATACCGTCGGATGAGGTCAAGCAGTAATTTTCCGCAGAGCACGAGCGCGCACGAGCCTGCCCAGGAGACTGTCGACATGAATTATAGTTGTTGGGATCCAGCGAATCTGACGTGCTTCGCCGAGGACGCCCGTAAGCTGCCTCTATGACCCTGGGCAGTTTCCCTCAGCCTTTTCCCACACGATGGTTTGCATGGGAGGCTTCGTCGTACGAAAGGGGCATCAGCACAGTCTCCGTCCGAATGGCGATGTTGGATCGTTCTCCCGCTACGCGATGAGGGCTGACCTAAATGGTCAAGGCGGCGTGCGGCCAGGAATTTTGACGGCAGATCCTGAATGCACAGGGGGTCGTGGTGAGCTGGAAGACAGCCTCTCCACTGATGAGCTGTTGGCCCAGTTCGGTGGGCCGGTTCGTGGCAGGATCAGAACCCTGGTGAACACAGAACCTGGCACCAGACTGGGAGCGGCACACCGGAGTCTTGTGAGACGAGTGTGGCCCTCGCATGTGACCCACTTCGGTCCTTGTCTGACCCGTGTGCCGACGCTACAAAAACGGGCTGCCCGGATCTTGCTCACTTGGTGGTGCGCCGCAATCGCCGCTCAGCAATGTCCACCAAGGCGGCCGACTCAGCCTTTCCCTCGCCGTACGACGCAGCGCCTGGCGACGAAGACAACCGCGAAGACGACCCCTTCATCTCCCCACTCAATCAGGACACTCAAGAGAAGGGTCTGCTCCGCAAGCTAGACAGACGGATTTTACCCACCGTCTGTGTGCTGTACCTCTTTGCGTGTCAGTCGAGTTCTCTTTCATCGCATTGTTGCCCACACCCACCCACCCAGACCTCGATCGCTCAAACCTCGGAAATGCTCGCCTTCAGGGATTGCCCCAAGACGTACTTGGAGGTGACCCCACCGGTGTGCTCTTCGATTGGCTGGTCGCAATTTTTTATATACCCTATGTGAGCACCCAGCCTAGTAGCCGCCCACCATTCACACGTCGGCGGTTAGATTCTGTGCCAAGTACCCTCGACCGTACTCTCCAAGTATTACAGTCCTCGGATTTGGATCGGTAGCTCAGCCATTCTCTGGGGCATATGCTCGACATCGATGGTGAGTAGTAGGTTCTGTATACCTCGCTTTCTCATCATGCAACGCGTACAGTCGTTTGCGACCGGTTTCAACAGCCTTCTTATTGCACGGTTGGGTCTCGGCATCTTCGAAGCAGGGTTCGGACCCGCGGTCGTACTGTATCTATGTACGCCTTCCTGTCCCCGTTCGAGGCCCTATTCTGAACCCCATTCCTCCCAAGCTTTCTACTACACCAAAGCTGAATATGGCACACGAGTTGCTTCTTGGTTCGGTTTTGCTGCCGTTGCTGGTGCATTTGGTGGCCTGCTTGCCTACGGCATCCAGAGCGTCAAGATATCCATTTCCAGCTGGAGGTTGCTATTCTTGATAGAAGTAATTCTACTTTTTGGTTCCCATGCTGTGCACTCACGGACATGCACCAGGGTCTTCCGACCATTCTTCTTGGAGTGCTGTGCTTGTTCCTTTTACCTGGTAGACCAGAATCCACAAACTTTCTGACACATGGCGAGCGCAAGTTGGCAATTGAGCGTATGAACAGAGGGACAAGGAGTGACACCGGTGCCGTCGTCAACTATAGTACGTCCGTCATTTTCCTACACGCTTCGAGTCAGCTCATCTAGGTTTCAGGCCACGTCGTCGCCGCCTTTCTAGACTGGAGGGTCAGTTTTTTCCTGTGCTCTGTCTATGCGTTGTGGTTCATGTCAGTTTTAGGTATACATCGCCGGAGTTATCTATTTTGGCTTAAACTGCGCGCTTGGATCTTTGTCAGCCTTTTTACCCACAATCATCGAGACGATGGGACATTGTACGTCCACCAAGGAGTATCTTTTCGCCGACTGACCGCTTGCAATTGCCTCCCCATAGCGGCTGCCATGGCTCAACTCATGACCGTCCCTCCTTATGCTGTGGCTGGTCTGATCTTGGTGGTTGCATCGTATACCTCTGACAGAATCCAGAGCCGTGGACTCCTACTCGTTTGTGGATGTGCATTAGGAGCGTTTGGTTACATGTCCGTTTTCCACTCAATTCATTCCACCTGCTCTCACCGTTTTCTACACAATCAGGATCCTCCTGTTCGTCTCGCAGGCACACATTCATATCCGGTACCTTGCCACGTTTTTCGTCGCTGCGGGCACGTACTCCAGCCTTGGTCTCATTCTCGCTTGGTGTACGTGCCGCCTTGTACATGCCCATGTAGGGAAGAGATGAGGGGGGTTACTAATCAACGACACCTCTTTTCTCTACTCCCTCTTCACTCCTAGTCACCCATAATCTCGGATCGGAAACCAAGCGTGCAACGGGGATGCCCCTCTTCAACGCGATCGGGCAACTGGGGAGTATCTTGGGATCACACCTGTACCCCCTGACTGAGGGTCCCGCATATTCGTACGTGTCGGCATACTGTGCCGATTGGCAGATTTCACCTGACGGCTCTTCTGCACCAGACGCGGGTTCAGAGGCAAGCCTGCCATCGCGTGTCGATGCATGATGCATGACCTTGACGTCCTCTCTTCTCCCCTTTAGTGTCTGGCACTCTCCTGTTTCTGGCTGCGTTTTCGGGACTGATGCTTACCGTATGTCTGACCCTCCTTTTTATTTCTTTTATTCTTTTCCCTTGGACGCTCGCTCATCCATCCTTTTCCCATTTCTTCATCGGTGACGACCTACCCGCTTTCCACCCTCTTCTCCCAACGCAGATCTCGTACCGACGGGAGAACGCACGTCGGAACGCCGCGTACGGCGAACCGGACCCCGACGCGCCGGTGGACACGTCCAAGTTGGCGGACAAGGTGCGTCCCGAGGTCCTCCCTCGGCACTCTATTTCCCCGGCTCTTGAAATACGACCGCGTCATTGATGCTTACCTCCCCGCACAGGCCCCCGGGTTCCGTTATTTACCATAAAGAGCATCCAGACGCGACGAGTGCGTAGGTGGGAAAGAAGACGTGGGGTGGCAGGACATTGAACGATGGGACGAACTGTGGGATCGCGAGGGACGAACTACGCTCTCCTTGTCCTTCGTCCTCGATCGTTTGTCTACTTGTTTTTGTTTTCTTTTGTAGATACGTTGTATTTGGAGACGACTATGTCGGCATGTGCTAGAACGATGGCTGTCTACGTACGTACGCTTACTTATGTGTATTCGATCGAGTTGGTCGTCGCCTTCGAATTGGCCCGGGCCCGCTTGCCCAAAGGGGAAGCGGCGGTGGAGGGACCTCACATTCTGTTGTCCCTAGACCCCATGCCCTGAACGTGCAAGCACCCACCTGCCGATAGCGTATACCACCCAGGCGGTATTAGCCAGTCACTACAGCGACACAAGGAGTGGGGTGGCCTATGCTGGTAGCCTGAGCCTAGCAGCGCCTCCGAACCCCACCGTATTGTCAGCTAGGACCTCGGACGTTTCAAGCTCGTTATCACATGACAAATCGCCACCATCATTATCCCCGCTCTTTTCAGTGGTGGTTGACAAGACGGGGGAAGAGCACGCACGAAACCAAGAGAGCGGTGTGTGATTGTGTGTAAATGGGTGAGCACGAGGGAAAAAAAAAGGGAAACTAGGCGTCGTGGTTACTTTCCAGAGGGTCATGAACAAGGTCGTTAAGGATGTAGATACTTGAGAAAAAAAGGGGAAAAAAAAGATCAGCGAGGACATCCAAGAGGGAGAGGGGGGGGGGGGGTAGTTGTGGGCACTATCCTATCCGAGCGAGACGATCGTAGCAACATGGCCAAGGAAGAAAAGAAAAATAAGGGGGTAAATGTGGGATAGGATTGGCCCGGGGTTGCTCAGGCAAGAGGAAAAGAAAATGGTTGCCTTCCACAGGTAAATGGGCAGGATGGGTGAGATATGCAAGATGGAAAATGATGGGGAGGAGCGCAAGAGAAAGAGTAAAAATGTAGTTAAAGAAAAACGCTCGAGAATAAACGCCTCGCCGAGTTATCCGTACGTCAGAATAGTCACACAGGGCACTGTGCATGGTTGCAGATTCACTTGCCACTCTGGAGCGCCTGCAGCGCCAACGCCTTTTCCTTCAGTATGGAAGGGTAGCTATTCATAAGGTGTGCGAGCGACCGGAGATCATCCTGGTCCAGCAACCCAATAGTCAGCTTGGGCTACAGTAACAACGGTCAACATCCATCTAGTCATTGTCCTCGGTAACTTACCGCCCCCTTGATACCATACGACTTGATGGCTCGGAACCTAAAATAAGACAATCCCTCTAATGAGTGCGCCATAAACGAGGAAAAAGGGATACCTACAGTTTGTCGCCAAGTTGCTGTTTTTGAGCCTGTATAGGTTTGTCGAGCAGTCCATCGATGAACTCGTCGGTTGCCTTGACAACTAACGGATCAACCTTGGGCAGTGGGAGCCCAGTCGCTGAAGAGGAGTTTGCAAGCTTGATGATGTCGGCAGCAGGCAATCGCGCCAAAGAAGCAATCGTATGAGAAGAACTCGGGGTTACAGGCGTGGGGGAAGACGCTGCAGACGGTCCACGCGACGACAGCGCAGGCGTTTGTGGTGAATCCTCGAGTGGGGCAGCGGGTGCTTTCTTCGCTTGAGGTGTAACAGGGACCGGTACAGGGGATGATTCTGCCTTGGGATCCTCTTCCCCATCCGAACTGTCCAAGACCATCTTTGCATCTGCGATCTTCACCCTAAGAACCTCTACATTGAACAGACACATCGCTCGCTCGCGTTTTGGCAGACTCATGAGGAGCTCTACAAGCTCGTTCTGCCTAGATAACTCGATCTTGGCGACAGCGGCAGCCATACGATCTCGCTCAGAGAGAGGTGGAACGGAACCGGAAGGCGAGGAAGTACGGGGTGGTGTAGACAGGGACGCGGAAATGGAAATAGGCGTTGAAGGATGTTCTGGAGCAGAGGCTGTCGCAGCTAATTGACTTGGGTCCAGCACACGGGAGTCTTGAGAGTTTGTGGGGGATGCTGACTTGACAGGAGACGGTGTTTTGGGCTTCAGAGCTGCGCGCGCGCTGGCGACTTGTTCCACAAGCTTGGAAGGATCTTGGATACCAGCCACAACTTCACTAAGAGAGAGGCTGACGAGAGACTCGACGACGACGTCGAGTTCATCTGCCGGGACACCATTACTCGCTTTGATGCGTCTGCTCAATTCGCCAGTGAGCACCTCCTTTCTGACCACGGGCGACAGCGCTGCAAGATCGTCGTAACGCATGGGAAGATTGAGGGTACCAGAGAGAGCGGCCTGCAGCGTGTAAGCCGGGGCCGGAGTAAGCATGGCACATACTTACATTATAATAGCTACCAGAACCTCTTCTACCCCTATCATGGCGATCGACTCCGATGACGGGGGAACCAAGCACCGAGGAAGGGTACCGGGGACTAGAGAAACCGACGTAACTCTCGCCACCTTCACTCGCAGTCGGGCTTGTTGCACCACTAGCGCTACGCGGATGCCCATTATGACCGAAACGCTGAGCCAATTTTTCTTGGCGCAGTTGCTTGGGTTCGTGTAATCGGACCACCAGTTGCTTGGAGCCAAGAAATCCTCCGTTCATAACGCGCATCGCGGCTGCCGCTGCGAATGGCAATCAGTAACTGGACGGAGCCAACCAGATGGACGCTAACCTTGGTCGGGTGTCTGGTAGGAGACAAAGCCGAATCCGCGACTTTCGCCATTTTCGTTGCGCATCACGCGTGCACTGAGAAATTATTAGACAAACAGAACATTCAACAACACATATACGCGTATAGTTTACCTGACAATTTGTCCAAACTGGATGCACTAATGGATGAGAAGCCTGACCCTAAGAAAATGAGTATTTACCTTACGGAAATGGGTAAACAGTCCGTTGGAGTCGATCTCTGGGTCTAGATTCTGCTTGAAGCATCAGATTTGAGCAACGACCCAAAGGGAACGAAGTTACCTTGCAGAATAAATTGCATGGATCTATAAGGCCGCTATGGCTATTGGAACCAGGGCCAGACAAAGGGGCGAGTTGGACTTGTTGTCCTGGACCATGGACAAAAATGGAGGCTCGGGGTGGTGAAATGGCAAATGGATGAACACGAGGAGGGGAATACTGTGGATGCGATGTCAAGCGACCAGCAAACGACCACACGAACATATGTTACCTGTGCAGGGTAGGGGTACACAGAGCCAGACGGCACAAAGGTGGGAGCGTGAGCACTAAACTCGGTAGCACTGCCGCTAGACCTCCTGCCCTGGTATACTGTTACGGCGATATTTTGGCCATCCACTTCGAAGCAATGCATCGCCTCCTCGGCGATGCGCGCGTCTTCTTCACGCCAAAATTCTACGACACCTGTATCATTTCCAAATCCGGTCTGCGTGCGAACTGATGCAAGAGCGCCATAAGGTCGGAAAAGGTCATACAATTGGCTGTCGGAAAAGCCAACCGGGAGGTGCTTGATGAGACGTGGTAACGCTGAGGGGGGCGGAAGCGAGGTGGGCGGTGTAGTTGGGGGGTACGGCGAGAGGACGAGGTGCACGGGGGGTTGAAGGCCTTGCAGGGGACGCGACTGCAGGGTGGCGAGTGCTTTTTCGGCTATGAAGGGAATGTCGATGACTAGAGGCGCATCACACACGACGAACTGTCACACCTTTGTCGAGGAACTTGAATTCAATGGTCCCAGAGAGCGGCCGGTTGGTTCCGTCGCGCGGAATATTAGGCCTGAAGGGCGCGCAAGACTGAAAGGTAACCGCGAGATCCTCGTCCGTAACATAAGGAGGGAGGTTGGAGATGTACAGTAAGGGGTCGTGAATGTAAGGGTGGCCGTCGCTTTCTTGCAAAGGGGGAGAGGCATATCCAGAAGCCATCTTTGATTATCGGTGGTGGTCGTATACCTGGTCGTGACTGCAAAGTCGCCATGAGAGCCGGACCAGCCAGACGTGAGCAGGAGACGAACCCTCTCGCAAGCCAACAGCCCGTGCTGGACGTCAAGTCGTTGGTGCAACGCCTGCAACGCGGTCGTCTGCGTGCCACAAACAAAATCCAGTGCACGCGCGAAAACATTGCGTAATCAGAGCCACTCGAGACGGTGGCGGTAGTCGCATTGAAGCGCTCGACACCAGGCTCAATAATAATTATCAGACCGCGACCTCACCGCGTACGTCGAAAGGCCGTGCTAACCCCCACTGGAGCATTTTGACGCGATCATTTGGGGCCTGGCGGCGTCCGCGGTTGTCTCCTCCACTCTGACTCCCCTCAGGAGCCTCGGAAATCACGAAACAGGGGATTCAGCAGAGTCCGTGCGTACGGGGTCCTCCCCGATTTTTACATAGAACCTTTACCTTGGCTGATTGTCCTCCCTGTGCCGTCCTTTTTTTTTTCTCGGGGTACACCTGCACGAATTTCATGTTGGTCGTCATTTCAGCAGGTCAGACGATGGTCTCTAGAATTAATTCATTTGACCTTTGGGAGACACAGGATCCGCCCGCTCGCTCTTTCAAGATCACCCACAACGAACTTTGCGACCCATCCGCCATTTTCAAACAACACGGTGGGGCTCCCGTCATACTTCTTTGTAGCATAACGAAGATTAACCAGACCTCGCGGCCTTATTCCACGAGGACCAGATCACGACGGTGACTTACGTTTTCTGCACCTTCCTATGCCACTACGCCTATGTAACTGCTCACGTTTCATGGGAAGACGTACCATCCCATCGTCGCGCCAAGGGAGCTTGGAGTCCGTCCACAATTAACGTTGAGCCCCCTTGGTGCGGATCAGTCCGTCCGTTCGACTGGATCTCTGACATGATTGGAACTCGTAGGTTCTGGAGAAGATGGTCGAATCCGACGGTTCGCGTACCAGATCGGATGGTTTCAAAGGCCGTCCGCTTGCACGCAGAACCTGTGTCACGTACGGGTACGCATATTGACCCTATATTCCTGAAATTTTCTGCCTCGGCGCTCGGTTTTTCCGCCGTGGACGCTGTGCGGTATGTCAGGAATGCATCCAACCCAAGAAAAGGCCGCATCCGTTCGGAGCGATTCGTACCCCGAATCGGATGGTTATTCTAGTTTCGAATGCAGATGACTTGCACACAGAACTCGCGACACTTCTGTGCATAAACATTTTTTGGATTCGTCTGACTTGACGTTCGACCAACCCGTCCTGGCCGCGGGACGCCACCGGGAATGTATGCAATCTAAGCAGAGGCCAGCCACTAATGGAGTCCTTTGCGTGCCAAATCGGATGGTTATTTGGTTTCGATGTCGCTCACACTGGCAGAATACGTGGTGCGTGAGGTATGAGCACGAAAAGCGACTCGGGGTATCGAAGGCCCGTCTTTCAAGAGTACACGGATAGCACGCAGGATGTTATCGTAGGAGCGCGGTGTGGTTACCGGCCAGACATCCCGTTCTGGCGCCGTTGGTCTGACAAGGGGGACATAGCTTGAATGGAAGTACAGTCGACTCTATCATGGCCCATTCCCCTTCGGAGCTTGCTCATGGCCAAACCATCGATTAAACAATGTGTGGTATATAGAAAACATAGATAGAAGATGCTTAGTGCCACAACTCTTCCCACTACGCCGAAGTGAAATTTTTAGTGGCTGAGGTGTTCGAAGCCTCCGAAGAGGTATGGGTTATGACAGAGTCGACTGTAGTACGAAACTGCCTTACCAAACGTGAAGCACTCGGATGTTTTGGAGCTGCATTCGTGATCTGTGTCAATAAGTTTGTGACCGACTCAATGACCGGCGAAACCCCGGCGTTGTTCGAGTATGCTCGTGCGTTTTGGTCGTCCCATTCAGCCTCGACTCCCCAAGGATCGCGCCGAACTGAGGCCAATCACTTGCGACGTGCGGGTCACAGCACTAGGTCGTTCAATTAGTTTACCCGTAACGGAGAGAGGGAAAGGGGCACACATCACAAGGGTAAACCATACAGTGGACTGTTGCCCCCTGCGTGCTGGCAGTGCAGATGGAGACAAAGTCTGTGTGCATCACCCGGTATATGACGACGTGGGAGGACCAAGATCTCTTGGAGCGCCGTCACAGACCAAGTGATTTTTAGGTTCGTTGTCTCACTACATGGAACAGCGGAACATCGGATCATCCGAGTCAGCTGCATACCCGATGGTCATCCGAATCGACCGATAGACTTATCTCGATGAGGTGGGGTGTACTATTCATAGGACCAGGTGCAAGCGAACGCTACCCAGCAAATATACGTTGACGCGATGGCACTTAACGCTATAGTGAATCGGCGAAGAGCGGCCTAAACGTGCCCGAGGGACGCGCCATTTGGGGTTAGCCCGGGCCTCGATTACGAACAGTTCCTTAAAGGGCGCAGTAGCGACTCACCTCCACCAATCAGCACACTTTTCCCAGAGAACGTAAGCCTTTAGTGGCCGTGGTATCTCAACTGAACGCTATTTCATCCCAGAGGGGGCGGCTGCCTAGAATAAGCAGCAAGATCGAGACGACGATGCATGGCGCTTGAAGGTTTGGTCAATGTGGCGAAATTGTTTCAAGCAATTTGCTTGTTCAAGTCGCCGGGTTCAGTGGGAATGCCGACGCCACGTCGCATTTCGCCCGCCCAAATCGTATCGTCATTACATGCCATAACGGACTCAACCACCGTGTCGACCCTGATCCAAATCGGTCTGCATCATGCAGCCTGAGGGTCGTTGCCGGTATAAAAGGGTCCCTTGCGAAATGCAACGTTCCTTGTGTACATTCTGTCTGCCGCCCCTCGCCCGGTGTTTTCGATATGATGCACCTGCGGTCTCTCCTTTTCTCTTTGGCCTTCGTTGCATCAACTATCGCCAGCCCTGCACCATCTTCCTCCGCACCAGCAGCTACTCCCACTGTACCTTATGCTAGCGACGATCCAAACCGTTGGTCATGGACATCAGATTCAACCGATGTCGACCCACAGCCCATTCGCGGGACACTTGGGGGCAGCATCCTCGGCCCAGAAAACATCCCCTTGGAATTGGAAAACTCGGACGGACTTGCCCCTCCAACGACGGACCATGGCTCTGTGTGAGTGGATTGCTTTGACCTGGCTTCACGCAGCCAATATGTTACGATCACGCAGCGAGAACTTCAAGTGGCCATTCGCCCTCAGTCACACCCGTCTCCAAACCGGTGGTTGGGCACGCGAACAAAATGGTTCGTACGCACATGGGGTACTTTCTGGTAGTGGTCCTGACCCATTTCAGTGCATCAAATGCCCCTTGCTACCGAAATCGCCGGCGTAAATATGCGTCTGGAGCCGGGTTCAATACGGTGAGTGCCGTGAAGCAGATATCCTAACTAGATATTCATGAACGTGCAGTGAAATGCACTGGCACAAGGATGCTGAATGGGCTTACGTGCTCTCAGGCTATCTGCGGGTTTCCTGTTTCACTCCTGATGGACAAATATACCTCCAAGACGTGGTATGTTGTTCTGTCGTGATGTACTCATATCTGTCCCAACCATCCTACAGGGGCCCGGAGATCTCTGGTACTTCCCCCCTGGGTATCCCCATAGTATCCAGGCCAAAAATACGACTGCCGAAGGTGCCGAGTTCCTTCTGGTCTTCGATAATGGAGCCTTCAGTGAAGACTCCACCTTTTTGCTCACTGCAAGTGTCTCGGTTGTTTTTTCAATATACCTCAAATGAACTGTTGTATAGGATTGGTTGGCGCATGTTCCAAAAGAAGTCATCGCCAAGAACTTTCAGGTTGATAGCTCGGCATTTGATCACCTTCCCAGTGGGGAGCTGTACATTTTCCCTGGTGCGTCACTCTAATGTACTCGCGACTTCTTCTCACCTGCTCCCTCCTAGCCGCCCCTCCCGTAGAGGATGTATATAGCGATATGGTTGTGCCAAACAACACACCACTAAATTACACGTTCCCTTCGTCCCAGATAAACGCTACGAAGGCACCTGGGGGATCCTACAAGGTCATCGACACCCGCCTGTTCCCTGCATCCGAGACAATCTGTGCGGTAGACGTTCACGTCGAAGTCGGTGGTATGCGGTACGTAATTCTCTTGGTTTTCACTCGAAGACCCATTCATCGAGTCCCGTGCAGTGAACTCCACGTACGTGATCTCTGTACCATTCGTTCCGAGTCCAAGGTTCCAAGTCTTTTCGTATAGTGGCACCCGTCACAGCCAGAATGGACCTTTTTCCTGTGCGTCTCGAACCATAATTTGACTCCCATCATCTGATCTATCCTCCAGTTCTGGTACCGCTCGCATTACGGTTTTTGCTTCGTCGGGTAACGCACAGACATCCGATTTCCAGGTACGAGTTGATGACTCCAGTCGTCGAAATAACAACTTAGCACGGGTGACGATATAGGCTGGCGACGTGGCATACATTCCACCAACATTCGGTTAGCCCCCCCTTCCTGACTTGTCCCAGATCAACAAACTCAAGGGATGGTTCCATCGCAGGCCACTATATCGAAAACACTAGCAGCAATGAGACGTTGCATTTCTTGGAAATATTCCGCTCAGGTATGTCCTGCCCGCGCCTCGACGCACTATTCCATTCATCGCGTCGGTCGTAGGTATATTCGAAGACGTTTCGCTAAACCAATGGCTCGCCTTTACGCCACCTGAGCTGGTAAAAGCACACCTCGACGTGGACGATGCCACCATTGCCAAATTCTCCAGGGTCAAACAAGAAGTCGTTGGTCCCACTCACTAAGCTCGTTACATCATCCGAATCATTCGGTCTCGTTTAAATTGACTTATCATCATCTGAGCTTTACATGTACGATTTTTTTTTGCTCCCCATTTCTTTTTTCCTTTCGCCGGCGAAACCTAAGTGTCGGGATGGACTCGTTTTTGTCTTTTAAAATAGCATTGGGGAGGTATAAAGCGTAGCCTTAATCAAGGATAGGACCCGTCGGCATTGGCGATGCCCCGTTGTGCCCTTACGAAACACGTGTACAATTGATTTCCAAATTGGAACGCTGACTTGTCCACTTTGGACTCTTTACTTGTCTGCAGAGTAGACGCGCAAACGTCGTCGTTCTTGCCTGCGCGGAGCATGTCGAGATGAGATTCTGGGTCTGTAATCCCCCTCAACTTTGAATCGCCCACAGTGGGGGGATAGCCTTGTCACCGGGTCCGTCGTTCCCGCCGCTGTCATGACGAACCAGCTTGAAAATTTTTGACGAGCAACCCCCGTCGAGTGAGGGCATCCTATTGCAATGGGTTCGGGCCGCCCCGCCCGCTGCCCTTGCCGTCGACAGTATCTCCATGGCAAGTACGTAGCCGGTCCCTTTTGCGATCCCTGACCATCCGGACAACCTCGCTAGCATGCCTGTCACGGCGACACGGAGAGACAGTCGGCGCGTTCGCACCAGCGACACATCCGAGGCCACGTTCCCCGCATGCCTTTGTTTGTCTTGGCGCGGACGGGAAAGTTGGCGTTTCGACGCTCAACGTCACCGGTAGGCTGTCCGTGCTGGGCGAAAACGAAACTGCGATCACGCGCGCGACGGAGCGTCCCCTGGTCGACGCCCACGCATAGGTACGACGTGGCATGCGATCAATTGCAAGTCAGTTGCTGCCGCCGCGTGACACGGGACGTGCATGCGCCGCAAACGGTGTGCGTACCTACCACAGGGCCCTTTTGAACGGATAATGATGTGGCGTTGGAAGCGGGCGTGGCGGATTGCACGAAGGACACATCAAGCAACCTGCGCCGGAAGCAAGGCGGCCCAGACTCGCCAGGAAGACAGGCTTGGAAGAACTTGTACCATCGCACAACGGGAGTATCCTGAGTGGAGCGGGCGTGACTTCACACGGCGTAGTTTCAGGCTCCACTTCGGCGTTGAGCGCTAGCCGTATGAGCGCGTGGCCATGCAAAAGTATTTTTGCGGAGGTACTGTCGGGACCCTGAATTTGTTGCCGTGTGCCTGCGACCAAAGACCTGTTGCGGGCCGTCAAACACTGTCAGTTCATCGATGGCCGGGTAGATTGCCCCCAAGCAAAGCAAGCGCCAGGAAGCGGAGACGAACACGCATCCATTTGTGCTCGTGCAGACAAGTTTTTACACCTCTGTTCGACCGAAACATTTTTGCAACAGTAAATTGAGGCGGTCACGGGAACGGAGTGGACCGGAACATGAATCGTCCAACCTACCAAGGATCTAGCGATACACTCACGAGTGACGACCAAAGTGCCGAGGGGAAACAACACTTCGTCGTTGCCGAAATTCCTCCTCAGGTGTGGGGTGTGCGATACCCACTGAGTTGGCGACGAGTTGCTCAGGTATTCGGTCAAGCCTATCGATGACCAGAGACGGGCACGTAGATGGACAGATAAGACACTCGAAAAGGAGATGCGATTGCCGAGACAATTCTGGGTCCGCGAATGCCCCGGATAACACGGTGGCATGACGAACTTGGAGGCTTCTCGAACCAAAATGAAAACCTTGAGAACGTTCAAGCACAGTACGTGAGGACGGGCGAATTCATGTCCGGGCGGCGGCCGTCTACGCCCCAAGTGCACTCATCCTGGCTGGGTGGGTCAATTCGGGTTAGCGCTGGTTTCGATCTCCACAATTTCAAAGCTTGATGCGTAAAGTATACTACAATCGCTTTGCTTTTCCAGGAGCCCCACAAGGCGATCGAATGTACTTCATCTTGGTGACCAGATCGCAGGCGGCTGTGTCTTGGTAATTGTGCCCGCGTGAGAACGTGGCTGTGACACGAGTCAAGCGCGTCGTGCCATCCACAGGCCTGTTGGGATGATATGTCGTTGTCTCATGGCACGGAAAGATACGAACACGATGCTGGGTGACATCTAGTATTGGCGGTCATCGGGGACAGCTTTGCATTATCGTTATATTTGGCCCACCGCACTTCGGTTGGATCCGAGATGTGCAATGATGCAAGTTCCCAGAGGTGTACGAGAGTTTCTGTCAGAAGACGGGCATTACGGTGGGAAGTGCATCACCGCTGGAAGGCCAGGTTCTGTCCAAGCTACAGGACCAAAAGAAAGCGCGGCACGGGATTACGATCTTGCTTCTTGATCCCAGACATCTTCTTTTGAACAACAGCCGGGAGAACCTCGCGGGAGAGCGTTCCTTGAACTGACAGACTTGGTCCAAGAGATCTGGGGGAAATCCCACGAGAGATTCAAGAGCGGGCGGTGCACCGAAACTTTGGGAACAGGACACCCTCCGTGAGGTTGGAAGGTCGCAAATCTATTTAATAGGAATATGGTCTAGAAGAGTGGTTAATGCTCTAAAGAGAGAATCCGTGGTGCACATGCCAGATGACGGGAATGTTATTTTTGTGGATGCTATCTTTGAACCTCGGGTCTACATTTCTGCGTCGCACGAGCTGAATTATCATGCAACCATAATAGCTGTTTTCTGCAAAATGTGTGAGCTAGAAAGACGCGTATACCTCTGAATAGATCGTGCGGTTGGCCAATTGCAAGAACGCCCAGCAGCAGAAGGAGAAAGGGACTGCATCCACGTGATCTGCACGTGATGACCGTTCAGCGCGTTTCATCTGCACGCCCAGCAAACTTGACTGTGCATGCTGGCAGCGAGCCCAGAAAATATGGAACAAGACGTCTTCAACGAATCGCAGCCCGTCGTCGATATCGAAGTCTTGGAGGCTGCAAAAGAGAATATTCAGCCATTGGCATCGGGGCGGCGCGTTACCACTCTGTCTGCCATTCTGACCACGCCACACGCCCAACGCGACGCACAGCTCAACTCGGCGCGCAAAAGACACAGGCTCAATGTCGAAGTCGCACTGCAGGATGAAGATGACGATCCCCTTGAGGCATACGTCCGATTCGTCAACTGGACTGTAGAGAACTATCCCCAGGGACAAAGTGCCGAGTCAGGCCTCCTCGAGCTATTGGAAGAGGCGACAAGAGTGCTCAAGGATGATCGTGGTGGAATCTGGAGAGGGGAGCTCAAGTATCTCAAACTCTGGGTGTTGTACGCAAGCTTCGTGGAGAGGCAGACGATGATCTACAGGTTCTTGCTTGCAAACGAGATTGGCACGAATCATGCCCTCCTGTATGAAGAGTATGCGGCCATACTAGAGCGCCAAGGACGGTATGTTCCTTTATCGTGGATGACGCCCTTTGAGTAACACCTGGAGTTCTTTTGCTTCAGGAAGAGCGACGCCGACTCGGTCTTTTTGCTCGGAATTGCGCGGCAGGCGCAACCGCTCGACCATTTGCAGAGCAAGCATGCAGAGTTTCAAAAACGGATGATGTCTAGCATCGCAATGCCACCGCCGTCTGTACCCGAACCGTCCACCAGACGCACAGCACTGGGCGTGACATCCTCATCGTCTTCTGGGTCTCTTGGGCGGGGACGTGTACCCTCGTCATCGCAGGGCGACATCTTGGGGTCGGGATCGAGAACAGTCTCAAATTCCCGTCTTCAAATCTTTGTTGACCCAACCGGCAATGAGCCCCAAGAGGAGTCCCGGATGGCATATCCTGATATTGGAACACGTAAATCGCGTGTCAAGGAGAATGTGCCTGAGGTACAGAAAGCTGCAGGAACCACTCTGAAGAATGTGGGACGCGGACGCCGAGTCGCATCTGGCTCGAGTGCACAGGCAGCGAGGGCAGGGAGCACTCCCAAGATCGTCCCATACAGGGACCCGGGTCCAGGGGAAACTGCGGAAGAAGAATCAGCACCTGCTCAGCCCGCGACAGGGCTGCCACCAAAAACACCCGCCCGGAATGCCACTGTGGCGCCTTTCCGCGATCCGGACTGCACGGAAGGTGGTATTACTTGCACCCCAAGGTTCACACCATTCCGTGACGAGGTAAGCTCGTAGTTGCCTGACACAGTGCGAAGATGCCTTCTCAACATGTCCTCGTTCGCGGCTACATGAACCAATTAGCCCGAAACTCCTAGCACGTCGGCGTCGTCAGTTGGACCCGAAACAGTCATGAAACCAAAGGTCGCAGCCAGGGGAATTGTTGTGTTGTCAGAAGCCGAGGCCTTACGAAGGGATCCCTTGAAAAACTATTCCGCGGATGAATGTCTCCTGGTGGATGACTGAAGAATGCTTTGTGGACATGTAACAACGTTCCTGCTTCCCATCTGTTTCATTGTTTGCCCCAAACGTTACATTGTGCTTGTTCTCTAATAAATTGCGCTGAGGGGCGATGTAACCCTCCGGATTTGGAAAGCTCCTGAACTGCGAGCCGCAGTAGGTTTCAGTTGTTGACATCGAGCGGCCGCGTAGGCTGTTCGACGCTCGCTTTACTTTTCCCTCGCACACCAGCACAATGAGCTACACGAGACAGGCGCTCTATCCGTGCAATCCCGGAACCGAGCGCGGCCGATCGACCAAGCTTGCTGCAGCCAACGTCAAAGGGACTGATAAGATCATCTATGCCAACGGACGCACTGTGATCGTAAGTCCCGTTTCCCTCCTCGCCGGTTGGCGCGTTTCACATATTCTTCGAGGTTCTCGATCTCAAGGTAGGCGCCGTGTCTGGCCCAGACTCAGGCTATGGTCGACGCTGAGGTTTCGCGAACTCACGATAGCATCCGGGGCTCAGCACGTCGTTCACCGGACACGCCAAGGAAACGACCGTCGCACGATTCTCGCCATCCGGGTTCTACTGCGCTTCGGCGGACGTTTCTGGACTTGGTACGCCCGCCCTTGTTCACTTCTTCGCTGCCGAATCGGGGATCGTGGCTGACTGCGCCGATATTATTTCGCGTCGTCGCGCTCCCTGGGCGGCCACTCACTAGTGAAGATCTGGGATACGGTCAAGGAGGATCATTCAGTCGTGGGCGAGTACAAGGTGTTGAGCGGACGCATGTGAGTTTTGACATTCCGTCGCGCGTTTCCAGTCGTGATTGGAACTGTTTCTTTCAACGCGTTCGTGTCCATACCACCAATCTAGAAACGATATTGCGTGGGATTCCGACAGCGAGAGGCTCATCGCCGCTGGAGATGGTCGGGAAAAGTACGTTTACTCTCCCCCGCAATCGCGCACTTGCTTATTCTACTCGTGTGTTTCGCGAACCCTCGCCTCTCTCAAGGTTCGCACATGCCTTTTTGCGCAGCACGGGTGCATCGACGGGGGAAATTACGGGGCATTCCAAGGTCTGCTTTTCGCTAGCTTGTGGCCGAATCCAGGGCGGACGTTCGTTTTTGTTTCTTCTTTCGTTCGCGTAGGTTATCAATGCCGTATCTTTTCGCCCCAAGCGGCCGTATCGCGCGGTCACGGCGGACGACGGCGCTTTGATCAATTTTCATCAGGGTACGTCTCGTCATTCGTTTGCTCACACCCCCTTGAACCTGTCGCCTGCCAGGGCCCCCGTTCCGATACGTCAAGGTACGTCCAGTATTCGGATGGTTGGTTCAGTGATGATAGACATCATGCAATACAGACGATCCGAGAACACACCAAGTTCGTGCAGGATGTCAAATACGCGCCCAACGGGAACCAGTTTGTCAGTGTCGGATCGGATTTCAAGATCGTCTTGTACAACGGGGAGAACGGGGACAAGATTGCAGACGTCGTGGATAGCCCGCACAAGGGTAGCATCGTACGTCCACTTGTTTGCCCATCGTAAACATGGAACGTGAAACGCGCAACGAGTTGTAGATGGCGTGTTCGTGGAGCGCGGCCAGCGATCAGTTCGTCACGTCGTCTATGGACAACACTGTCAAATTATGTGAGCACGTTTCTGCTGTTTGTTTTTTCTCTCGCTACCAGGTCTGACGGTTGCATTGCAGGGGACGCCAGTACACAAAAGAATGTGACGACGTGGTCGTTTGAGAAGGGTATCCAGAACCAACAGGTCGGAAACGTCTGGGTAACTCCGCACGAGATTGTTTCGCTCTCCATGGGCGGGGAACTCAGCGTCGTCGACGTGCGTGAAGGCAATGCCAAGGTCACGCGCGTCATCCAGGCACGTCCTCTGATCATCACCGTCCATCTGTCGAGCGCACTGATGGCTGCGTCGCTGTTTCTTGAAACAGGCCCCTCAGAAGTCAGTGACTTCAGGCGCAGTCGGACCGTCTGCGAGCGGTACGTTCTTTATCGGGACCGCGGACGGGCGTGCGTTCCGGTACGAGACTGTGTCCCAGGAGACGGGAGGCTCTACCAAAGTCCAAGGGGATGGCCACACGAACCTCGTGTCAGCCGTGACGGCGCTCGCTGGCGGACAGGTTTACACCGCTGGGTTTGATGATAAGCTCAGAGAGGTCGATCCGGCGGTCGGGTACACGTGCGTCCTTGCCTTTTTCTGGATAGCTTATCGAACCCGGACTGCGTTGTTCAAAATTTTTGTCCGGAATTTGAACAGGCAGGCGACGCTCGTACTTGGCGGTCAACCGAAAGCGCTCGCAACCACATCAGACGGGACGGTATTTGTCGTTCACACCGAGAAGACGGGCAGAACCAACGTCCAAGCGGTACGTCACAACCAGACAGTGTATACCCTACAGCCGGCGTACAAGGCTGTCTCAGTCGCTGCCTCTGGCACTGTCGTCGTCATAGCCGGTGAGGTGCGTGTGTCTCACACATCACACCGAGCTCGGGAACTGATACGATGGCGATTCTTGTGGCGTGCCGATGCACGCCGTGGGGCGACATCGTCTATAATAGGATGACAACAAAGTCCATGTATACACCTGGGATGGACGCGCATCGACCCTTGACGAGAAGGCGGTGTCGGAGAGCGTCAGTACACGAGGCCAGGTCACGACGGTCGCTATTTCGGCGGACGGGAGACATATCGCTTCAGGCGACGTGCGCATTCGCTCCTCCTGTGCTCCGTGATGGCAAGTGCTGACGTTTTCGCGCGCAACAGTCTGTCGGAAAGATCGTCCTCTTGGACGGTACCACCGCCAAGGTGCGACACGCGCGGTGCATACTCCTTGACCGCGCTCTCATGTTCGGCCTTTTTCTCTTTCCACGCACGCACAGAAACGGACCGAAAGATGGACGCATCATACGGCACGTGTCACGTCGCTCGCATTGTCCTCGACGCACCTCGCGTCGACGTCGCTCGATACGCACGTGTACGTGTTCGCGCTCGAGCCGCCGTGTTCAAAGTACGTCCACGTGGCAGGGGCTGCGCCGATGGGTGGGGCGTTCGTCGCGTGGGTCCCGACACAGACGGAGGCGGATAGCGGGAAGGGTGGAAAACAAAGGGTGGTGAGCGGGGGCGCGGACGGGTGTGTGCGCGTCTGGGAGGTGGTCTTGCCTTGATAATGATGATGGTGGTGATGATGAACGCAGGCCCCAGTGGCGGTTGGAAGGGGGGACAAGGCAAGGGGATCGGACAGCATGGGCCACCGGAGCAGATGGATGGACGTAGGAAAGTATGTATGTATGCATAGAAAGAACTTCGCGGTGGACGTCGTTTATGTGCGGTCACCGTCGTCGCTGCTGGCTGACTCGGGTGTGGATTGAGTGGCACGAGGGATGGATACGTATGTTACATATTCGATTCCTGTCCTGCAGGTAACAACCATGCTATGAATCACGTCTTGCACGTATGCACGCACATACCACATCAAGCTTTAGTTCCAGCCCGGTAAGGGAAAATCCGCTGGCATATCGAGAAACGAGCGGGATGATAATGATTGTTTAAGTAATAATGACTGTGACTAGGGTATCTCATCAACGAACGGACGAACGAACGGTATCACAACACATCTTTGCGGAAAAGATCGAACCGGAGGGGCCAATGAACGAGGAAAAAAGGACCCTTTTCCATTTAGTTGCTAGTTGGATTCTGATTTGGTGTAGACGGTGCTGGCAAGCCCGACTCGTCCGTTGGTGGTATCAAACACGGAATAGTAGCGTTCCCTACCAAAAAAAAAAGAAGGGAGACATGTCAACATCAAGACCCACAAAACGAGAGTCAGAACGAGGACGCACAAGAAGGTATACCCGTTCATGAAATCAAGCCCAGAGCCAGACTTGCTCCCGATGTCGCTGACGATGAGATAGATCGCCGACGCGTTCCCTCCGATCTGCGAGTTGAGCGAACGCGGCCAGATCTGGGCATTCGGCGACAGGTCGTAGCACGCAACCCCAATGTTGAACGATAGCGGCTTCAGGTTGGCGTACTGCGCCGCATTGATGGCGAGCAAGCCGGTGACCGAGTCATGGACACCGCCCGTCGCACTCTTGTATTTTTCAAAGGCATCTTTTGAAGAGGGCAGCAAGTCAGCGATCGGTTGCAAAGATTGTCACTCACCCGTTGCGAGGAGAATGAGGGTCGTGCCGGTGTCGATGATGCCGGAGGTCGTCTCTAGGATGGTCTCGCTACCATAAGAGACGGACTGGTCGATGCCCCAATAGTTTGACGCCGGGGAAGTTGTCGTGAGCGGGACATAGTGCACGGGATCTGTGATAACGCTGCCATCATACCCACCAAACGTGAGCTCTCCGGCGCTATTCGACTCGGAGGCTGGGATAAAGTAGATCCCAAGCACTTCCTCCGGGATCGTCCCTTGTGCGTAAAGGCTGTCCGACACAGTGGGGACTTTCTCGGTGTCCCTCACGTGCACAAGGTCAGGTCGACAGAACCAACGCCGAGGATGCCATCGATGTTGCTGAGACCATGAGACGAGTTGGCTACTCCGATGGATTGCTTTTTTATCACCAAACCACGCGTGAGCGCGACGGTGTCGGTCCATTCCTCACCAGAGAATCTCTCAGAGCCATACGTCGCAGACTACGATCGCCCAATCAGTCCGGCGGCGGGCAACATGAGGGACGTCAAACACGTGCGACAGACTTTCCAGTGTCTGTGCTTGATGTCGTTGGGACGTATTTCTTGTATGCCCCGACCCACGTGTTGGCGCTTCCGATATCGATTAAAAATGTGTCTTGAGATCGGTCAGTTTCCTGAGCCGACGCCGGCCGCAGGGAAATCCACGTACATTCCGTGGCGGGTTCTCCGACCCCGACCTGGGCGGTGTAAGCCACAAAGTTGTTTGCGATGCTCAAGGACGTGCCGTCGCGTTTGCTGACGTGGCCAGCCTGTATTATGGCCTGAGCTCGGGCGCGGTCCAGCTCGGCAATGTTGAGGGAACGCCCATCCGAGTTCCAGTGCATCGTAAAGCCGAGCGCGGGGGGCTTGCTGAGACGCCCAACCAGAGGCTCCGCATCCACGGCGGACAGCGTAGCGATGAATGTCAGCGAGAGGAGCGTTTTAGAAGGGGTCATGGTAGATTGTTTCGAGAGAGGGGGGGGACCTCTCGCTCGGGCTTGGAGAGAGCGGCGGCTGCGCTCGTCTTTTATACTGCGTGCCCTGCGATGGTGTCGGTTAGTCTCGTTGGCACGCGAGCTAGAGGTGGCACCCATGACGCATGTGGATAGCGTGAGGGGACCACAGGCAACTCATTGGGCACTGTTGGCGCTCCGTCGATTCGAACACCAGGCTTCGTTTCGAAGCATCCAAAACCAACGAGAAAAAAAAACTCGGTCGTCTGGAAAGCTTGTCAGAGGACCAGTGAGCCCGCTCGGTTAACAGTAGCCGGCGACAGAATCGCTGGCTCGCCGTCGAGAGCTCAGTGTCGTCGGGATACAGCCCATCGGAGCCGTGCGGGACAGAAGCAGCCAAACAGAAGCGGACCGACTTGGAGAATCTGGTGATAGAGCGCAGAAAAAATGAGCATCTCGCCTGCGGGCTAGCACAGTAGAAAAAAAAAAACCGTAAAGCCGCATGACGCGCCTCAAGGACTTCGGAATTGCTTGCTTAGCCAGAGTCGTGCGCATGCATGTTGGTGCCAGGACCACAGGCTGGACTTTCGGGCGGGATAGCATCACAACTAAATCACAGCTTCATAAGATGGATTTACATGAATCCATCCGTCATGATTAGATACGCCAGACAATACGGACGACCCACCAAGCCAAGACAAAAAGACACCCCAAGCATGAAGCCCAAACCAGAAATTGGAACCTCTCATCAGCTTCCCCCGTCTGGCCTCCACTCTGTCTTCAACACCGCCAACGCCTCCGCTACAGCCCATGTACCCACCCTCGCCCACCGCCCGTCCATGCGTTGCATGCAGGCCAACACTTCCTCCGCCGTGATCTCCGCCTTTGCGCGCCCACGCCTATTCCCATCGTGCCCTTGCCGCCTTCGAACCACATCCACCGCCTCCTTCACGTACCGTGCCAAGAGCCGTGAATCAAGTGGCACATACGCTTCCTCGTCCACGACCGGATCCGACACCTCCCCCGGGTCCGCATCGCCATCTATCCCAGATACATCGGCAGAGACAGATGCAGACACACCACCTCCGCCATCCCGCCGGCGCGGCGCGTGATAGTGCGAGTACAGCGATGCAGACGCGGACGAGTTGTACAGTGCCCAAGCAGCCCCGCACGTCGATGTGGATACGGACGCACACAAATCGACGCTCCCGAGCGTGCCGCCATCCCAAATCCTGCTTGTGCTCGCGGTCGGGCCCGAGCTAGTCTCTGCCTCAAACGGCGGCGGTGGGACCGGCAACGGCCTCACCTCACCATCCCAGAGCATGATGCTTCCTTCCTCATATAGCTTGACTACCGCCCATGCAAATAGTCGCTTCATCTTTTTTCGCGGTGACTCTGTCACTGCCGCACGCCCGTTTGGCCTGGACGACGTCGCCGACGTGTGTTGCACGTCCCGCGCCTTGGCCTTGTCGCGTTCGGCCTTGTCCCGTTTGCGCGTTTCGGCCCGGACGACGCGTGCGGCGAGAAGCGCCAGCTCGGGCACCCGTCGGAGATGTGAGAGTGTGAAACCGAGCGTAGGCCCGTCCTCACCCTCGCCCTTGTCGTTTCCGTTCGACTCGATCCCATCTGCGTTAACGCGGGAACGAGGGCGCGGCGTTACATCATCCCCGCCATCGCGCTCACCCGAGACGAGGCGAGCGCATTTCATTGGTGTCCTCACGTCGCCGCACGTGCTCCGGGAAGGCGATGACCAGGAGGGAACGGAGAAGGGCGGCGGAGCGTTGTCCATGTAATGTTTGACGTACAGTCGAAACGTGTTTGCGGTGAGATCGCGGGTGTGCAGGCGCGACGGATGTCGTAGTTTGGGTTTGCTTGACGCCTGGCGTGCATGTGCAAAGTGGGGAACAGCCTTTTTGGCAAGGACTCACCATGGGTGGTCTGACAGGACTAGATGGTTTGCATGGACTAGAAGGGGTCGAAGACACGATGGAGGACGCGGTGGGGGAGGATGGGCCGTGCGAGTGCCCATGATAGGAGGCATGGCCGTGTGTCAATATGGGTGGAGGACGGTTTCGGTGCTGGAGCGGCATGGGCATCGGTGGTGGTGCGGGGAGGGTGTACGACGCGGTGCTGGGGCCAGCGGCAGGCATGACGGAGAAGACATTGACATCCACATGTGATGTATCAGGTTGAGGTGCACGCGAAGCGGGTTTGGGAGGTAGGACAAAGGGAATGGCGAGGGAGTACTTTGTCTTGTGGAGTTGGATGACACGTTCCAAGTGTGCGATCTCGTCGAGCGAGGATGCGCACAACACTGTATGGATGCTTCAGTGACACACGAGTAGGAAAAGTATGGGTGAGGGCACACCGATGGAATCAGCGTGGACCTGCTTCGACTGGTAGTGTCGTATGACTTTACCAACCACGCGGACGGGATGCCCTGGCTCCGTGATTGGCAGTGGTGGTTCCACCGATTGTAGCACCTTGGCCTTGTCGAGACGCTGTTTCTTCGGCGAGGGCCGTTGGGTATTCGACTTAGCACTCGGACCCGCCGCGGATCGAGGTGGGGTACGCGGTGCAGGGAGGGTCGCGTGAGCATAACGAAGCACGCAATCGATGACCGCCGTGCCATCGTCGACTGATCATGTCGTCAGTGGCAAGAGACCACAGAGCTGGATGGGCTGACTGGTGTAAATGGCGCGCTTGTCGTACACTTGCACGGCGACGACCATCCCGACGAGAAGAACGGTTCGACAAGGGGTGTGCCCAAGCCAGAAAAAGTCAGTGTCTGGAGCACAATGAGTTCGTCGGGAAGGGCGAGCAAAAGAAAGACCGACCAGGGTTGGACGATGGGCGCATGTCGAGGACGTCGCGTACGAAACATGGTGCGATGGCGTCTTTGGTGAGGGTCCACTGCCAAATGTCCATTCAGGCCCCGACGACGATGAGCACGCTCACTGATCGCCTTCTTGCGACTCCAACGTCCTACACGGCGGCGATCCAACACCCGTTCCTCACCTCTGCCGCCTCGCTCACACTCCCTGCGTCTCGTCTCGCGTTCTACCTGTCCCAGGACCGGATCTATGCTGCCCAAGCGTATCCGCGATTCATTGCCCAGCTCATCGCAAAGATCCCTCTCGACAACACGGACGCCATCCTACTTGGAAACCGGACACTCTCGCTTCTGACGGGATGCCTGACGAACGTGATCCGTGAGGTTGCCTTCTTCGACACCACTGCCCAGACATACAATCTCCCGCTCGACCACGGCTACTGGCGGGAGCGCAAGGCAACCCGGGATTACACTGCAGAGATGGCACGGATCGGCACACACGCGTCTCTCGAGGAGGGTCTTGTGTTCCTCTGGGCGATGGAAAAGGTGTGCACCACTGTATCGTTCCCTGAGTCCACCATCGTCGCTGACCCGGCCATCGCCGCATGGATGGGCAGGTCTACCTGGACGCATGGTCTGCCGTCTATCGCGCGCTCCCTACGGGGAATCCGTCGTCGCTGTCATCGCAGGCTGACTTGACGGCCAAGGCGATCCGAGATCTGTCTTACAACTGGTCGGACGCCAACGCCGACTTTGTGCAGTTTGTACAATCCATCGCCGACCTCGTCAACGACTACTTTCGGCCTGTCTTGTCGGGTCAGCCGTTGGCAGGGCGGAGCGCGCCAGACGCGCTCGCTCGCGCAGAGGCCATATGGGGCCGTGTCGTCGAGCTCGAGGTCGAGTTTTGGCCAAACGAAGGGGATGAGGACACATTCCGTGTGCGCAAGTAACAGAGACCCTCACGCTCGCGATCACATTGTATGTTCGTTCAATGCCGTTGTAAGCTTACGTGTGGTTCGTGAGAGTGTTGGTTTATTGCTTGTAGGAGCTGCATAGGAGAAACTATACTATCGTGCCCGACAGCATACCATTTTTGAGCCTCTTTGAACAGGTCCAAGATTTATGGAATTGGGTCAGGGCCCCCGAAAGCGACATGAAGTAGGCGCACGATTCATCATTTAGGAGGAGACAACAGTGCAGCCAACAAGATTCATGTCAAGTCAGCCTACGGGTTCCAACGATATCCATACACTTCCAAGTCTATGAGTGGTTTGGTGACCTCGCCTTCGATACCCGATTAAATCCACTTACCCACACCATCGCCTCCGAGGTTCGTGATATGCGTGGTTGAGGAGAGATCTGCCTGGAACGAACAACACATGGCAAAAGTAACTCACCGGCGATGATGTTGCTGATGTACGCCCTCTTGCCAACAAACTAGGTGAGACTCGAACTATGTAACGCTTCGATGTGCCCATGGTACCGGATGATCCCGTCCCCCGTGAAAACTAGCAAGCTACGTGCGACCATTCGGAGACTCAGATCAACAGTGAGAAGTCACGGCTGGAGAGGCCAACAGTGATGACCTCGCCGAACGAGCGAGACTCTGAGCGACCCAAGACAAAACACGACCGATCGGGGTGCGACCCGAGCCTTCAGTTGCTAAACGCAATACGCCAATCATCATGGTCCGTGCCAACGTCACGCCAACCTCTGGATCGGATATTTGCCTGGCAGCTTCAGAGTGTCCAGGCCGCACTGCACCATCCGAGCGTCCTACAGCGAGCCACCGACACACGCTACGAGCAACGTTAACCGAACAAAAAATGAACAGTTTGAAATCCGACAAACACGAATGGCCTGCCAAGAAACCCACGCCGGCGACTATTCATCCGACCCGCTGTGCGACAGCACTCGACCGTGCCCAATAACATCTATACCAACGATCGACCTGAATTCGATACCTTGAGACCTATCGTTACACCACTTGAACCAGCGACCACATTGCTGCATGTGCTCCAAGCACCCGGTAAAAAATACGCTGACCGTCGCATGATCCTGCGAACCAAGTGGAAACCTGCCGCGGCCAACGGCGGGAAATACTGAGAGACGAGCGGACAAGCGAACTGCGTGGCGCTCTGTTGGGGTCGACGTACAGGGGAGCTGAGGCACGTGACTAGTGGACGCTTACACCAAGCCCCTGAGCGGGCCCGGAAACAGGTGATGAACCAAACACACCATTCACACTTTCATTCGGAACGACATACAACGGCTCTGCTTTCACAACAAGCCGACTTACACACTCCGACGATATCCGTACACGAACACTTCAACTTGCCTGTCTCCATCCTGGCCTAGACAGGGACGGGCACACGAGGGAAGGCCTTGAGGCTGGTCCAACTCGCATCAGACAGTCGGTTCCTGAAACGGGAATGAAAACTCACTTGACACCATCGCCTTCAAAATTCATAGCACATATGATCAGGAGAGAACGTCTGCAGAAACAAAAGATAACTCACCCGTGATCCCGTCGTTGACGAGCGTCGCCTAATCAATTACATGAGACAATGTATTTACACACACAAACTGGACTTACAACAGATGTTTCGACCACCACTCTACCGGCCTGGGGACCAGAGGTACCGCCGTCACCGTGAGCAGTGGCAAAGTCAACCGGTGGACCTTGGCTGAAGATGATGATCCTATACGATGTCCGATGTGAGAAGTGCGTCACCAAAAAGAAGCTACTCCTCACGGGAAGCGGATCTGCTGGTATTGGAGGCTTTCCTGTCGACCAGCGAACACTTGTTTTTCGCTGATCTGGACATCCGGGGGGTATACATGGCCGGGGACGGGTTCGAACCTAGCAGTATTGGTGATCAAGACGACGCTGGCCCAGTCTAACATCACGATGAGGAACGAGGACGATAAGGCATAGACAAGATGACGAACCAGAGTCGATGACGACGGTGGCAGGGAATGGGAGACTCATATTGCGGAATAATGTGTTACAAGATGGCAAGTGGGAGGATTTGGGGATAGGGAAAGAGGAGCGGTAAAGCTGGGGCTATTTATGCTGTGGGGAGAGCCAGACTTTTCCTGAACTGGAACTAGGAATACGGAAGGCAACGTGCCAGCTAGAAATTTATTTTCGCTAATTTCTCCTGGGGGTCGCATCGCTGTTGCATGTACCGCGAAAAGCAGCCCGATGGCCCGGAGCACGGCCGAATCCACTCCGGTCAGAAACGTATCTATCTATGTTGACAAGTTGAACCGATAGGTTGGTATTGTGTCCGACGCCCTCTCACGTCTGTAGAGAATCCACACCGTGTGAAAAGAGATAGGGCGACATCAGGGGGTAGCTGTTTTCGGTCTCCGTAGACACAAAGAGACTTGTAGCGAGAAATTTTGTTGTGGCCGACAAATATGAATGGAGCTATTGAAGGAGTCTCCACTGTGAGGCCGATCATCGACCAGTACCGGAGGTTCGAGAATTCGTTCTGGAACTTTGTTTGTTCACAGGCCTGCAAAATTTACGGCAAGACGCCTAAATGGTAAGTGCACTAGAACATGGTTGGTTCCGTCGAGATCCGTGGAGCGCTGCGCTGTCCGATGGGAGTTCGATGCGTGGAGTGAAAAAGGAGAAGGCTGTAGGGCCGGTTGATGGTAGCAAAGATTCGCCGCACAAAGGGCATAATATTGCTCACCACTCAGGGGACCGAAGCAAGGATGATTGATATCAATGTGACCGATACTGTACCTGGTCCCGTATATGCCGATCAGCGCACGCGACGGTTTTAGGACTTCCACCTGTTGGCTCGCCACGGTCTGGCAGTCCGACTCATTAGCTCGCCATTCCGACCCGTCTGTTTGGGACTCCTTGATCTTTCCACGTGCGAGGGATCGCTTCTGCATGGTGCGAATCCTGCATTGATGAACTTTACCACTCACGGTCAGGCGCTCTTCTGCCCTCGATCCTTGACTGTAAACTGTGAACCCTTCCCGCTTG
>JBBPTT010000182.1:0-41313 GCA_038094175.1 Boletellus aff. lepidospora
TGAGATTGCCGAGGCGAGGCAAATCGTCGACAGATTTGCCTCGCCTCGGCAATCTCACAGACGGGCTGATCACCAGACTAATTAGCTACAAGTACAGTGCTTGGAAAGCCGTCCAGGTGCCCTCGCCAAAGTCCATGGCATCCAGGACAGCTTCTTGCCTGAACGCGTCCGTCCCCACGCCCCGAGTGCCCGTCCTGTCCCTCTCGCCAGTGCCAGGATTGTATGGCTGTTTGACATCATGTCGGCGTCACCAACTCACTCGGGGGCCTTGCCATGTGGTCCGCCACACGCAACCGACAAACGTGGACCGCATCCGCCTCAGCCTGAGGTGGGTTGAATGGAGGTACACGGCGGGTGGAAGTGCAACGGTTACCCGGGGTCGCGTTTACCGAGCGCTGAACCAGCCTCAGGTCCAGCGACCGGGTCTGGTCACTCTCCGGCCTCGCCGAACGCGGCCGCATTGTTCCTTTCTTATTTCGGGTTACACTTAGGCGAATAAACGCACAACATTTTCGCTGGCAAATGGGCCCCAGGCAGGGCGATCATGTCCAATTTTCGTGCGGGTAGCAGTCGCAAGATGTTCGGCGTGGCTGGTCGGTTGATTAAACACTCCATACGCCGCCCCCGCGAGCTGCTCGCGCGCTGATTCTCCACAGACCCAGCAGCGGAACTTGAACGTTCGGACGCCCCCATGCCCTCTTTCGGCAGCTCCGTCCCTTGAACTCCCACACATCCTGTACTCAGCGCTTGGCATTGACAGTGTTTGCAGAATGGAGATAGGTTTCCTCCCTAGCATGCTGCTGCCTGCCTCGTGAATTGTATCAAATGGTATCAGTCGGCACACGAACGTTGCCGCTCCCTAGCCAATGTCAGGTCGCGACCTATATATATTACCCCCGACCTCCAGCCGGCCAGAAGGGGGATATATAAGAGTCTCCACGGCCGATTGGCGCCAGTCACCATTCCTTTCTCCCGATTGCCATGTCCGAGCCTCCCAATGGTCTATCGAGAATTTCTCTCATTTTCGCGTACGTTATCGTCTCCAATATTCCGTCTAGGCATCACTCACACTTCTCAATAGCTGTGGGACAGCCCTGTTTTCCGATGGTATCTATCTTACCCATGGTATCCTGTCGTGTGCGCTCACGTCACCCATAACCAGGTTACTCTAACAATGTCATTGGAATGGGTACGTCCGCCCCTCCTTCATGCTGCTTGCTATCTCAGCGTCACGTTCACAGTCGACACGCGTGAGGAACATGCCCATTAGCCAGCCCATTTTCCGACACTCACTTCACCGCCAGTCTTGACCACCATCTACGGTTCGGATGCACTGTCCGCACATAACTACAGTAGTATTGTTTCCAGTGTCACCTTTGCAGGTTCGGTCTTCATTTTACTTATTTCGATATTCTGAACGACTATTAGGCATGCTTGTGGGCATGCTAGTCTTTGGCTGGATATCCGACAAGGTTGGCCGCAAATTTGGCATGGTGAGGGTTGCCTCAGGGGCCAAGCAAGTTTCCTCACATCCTTTTCAGATGACTGCAACCGGTATCGTTGCTTTATTTGCCGGCTTATCCGCTGCTTCTTCGGGTGCGAATGGCAGTTTCGGGGGGATGATCGCCATGCTTTGCGCATGCCGGTAATTAGGATCGATCATCACCCATGCACCGTCTCACGACCATGATCCATAGCTTCCTACTCGGCATTGGGATAGGTGCTGAGTACCCCTGCGGTTCAGTCTCTGCCTCAGAGCAAACAGAAGAAGAGGGCATTGAAAAGAATGCTCAGCATCGATGGTTGGCGCTTGCAACTAGTATGTATCCTCTCTAGCTCCACCCCTATGCTTCATATACGAGTTTATCAGATACAATGATCGACGTCGGTTTTGTTTTTGGCGCCTTCGTGCCTCTCGTTTTGTATTGGATGTGGGTCATGTCGTGCGCCGCATTCACGATATTCTGACTCGTGCCAATAGCTTCGGGGACAGGCATCTCCGGGCCGTATGGCGTCTTTCTCTTGGTTTAGGCGTTGTTCCTGCTGTCGCTGTGTTTTTGTGGCGTTTGCGCATGGCAGAGCCACCGAGCTTCAAAAAGAATTCGATGAAGTCTGTGCAAATCCCATACCACCTGGTCATCAAGCGTTACTGGCGAGGATTATTAGGGCTCTCTTTGGCTTGGCAAGTTGATAATACTGTCGGGCTCCGGTTGTCATACGCTGATCGCTCATGTAATACAGGTTCATTTATGACTTCATCACGTATGTACACTTCACTTAGTCGTGTATGGCAGTTCTAACACGCATTCACCAGGTATCCAGTGAGTCCATCACTTCGTTTCTGCTTCGTGGCACCTAATCTATATGCAGTTTGGTCTCTTCTCTTCAACGATCACTAAATCGTAGGCGGACTTCAGCCATTGGCACATAACGATGCTGATACCAATGGTGTAAAGTATCGTTGGAAACTCAACTTCCTTGGCAGTTTCATTTGGGTGGTCTGTTGTTATCAAGTGCGCGTCTTTTCTCCTCTTCTCTCCTGTTCTTATCTCCCATCAGCTTGTTTTATATCCCAGGTTTGTTCTATCCTTTGAACTCGATTTACCTTTTTCTATGACAATATACTAGGAACTATCATTGGTGCCTTCGTCGTCGACTACCTCGGTCCCAAGCAGACAATGGTGATTTTCCCCAGGTCATAATTGCATGATCATGAAGTTCATGACACAACACACTGCTAGATCACTGGTTTAGTTGCTCAAGCGATCATTGGGTTCATTATGAGTGGTCTGTACACTCGTATATCTCAGCACATCGCCGCCTTTGCGGTGAGTTGTGGCCAGCGTGACGAGATTCACTGCTCAGTGTGGACTTCGAACCCAGGTTGTGTATGGCATTTTCCTGAGTTTCGGGGAATTCGGTGAGTGCCGTAGTGAACTTGCTTGGTCGTTCGCTCATATGAGGAGGCCCTGGAAACTGCCTTGGCATTCTTGCTGCCAAGAGCGGACCTACCGCAGTGCGTGGCCATTACTACGGTGTCGCCGCGGCTGCTGGCAAAATCGGCGCATTTGTCGGTACATATTGTACGTTGAAATACGCGAATACTAAGTACGATGACAACCAACTGATCACTTCCGGGTAGGCTGGAAGTCAATTGTTAATGGTAGGGCTTGCGCACTCGCTGGACTCCTGGACTCACATTTGGTCACAGATTTTGGTGGATCCAGCTCGATTAAGGGGAACACGGGCCCCTTCTGGATTGCTAGTGGTCTAGCCATCCTCAGCGCAATAGTTGTGTTGTTCCTTGTCAAGCCTCTTTCGCACGATGGAATGGCAGCGGAAGACGAGGCGGTATGTGTTTTGTATTCCTTTCAAATGCTCCGTTGCGACGTCCGTTCTCTAGTTCCGTTTGTATCTTGAAGAGCACGGATTCGATACTTCACAGATGGGCACTAAAGACTCGGAGGACATATCCAGTTACTCCAAGGAAGATCTGAAGGGCACGGCGTAACGACGATGTGATCACGACATGTCTTTTTGTGTTATTCTGATTTTGAATCAATCTTCGCTGATGATTGTAGCACCATCACCCTCAATATGTTCGTAATTGGAATTTGCAATGACCGTCAGAGACCTTAAGAGCGCTGGTTTCATGCATCCGCCTCTAACGCGATGATATGTTTGAACCAACGACACTCGAATTTACACTGAAGTAGTACCAGACAAAATTACATGATGAAAGCCTGAACGTGCAACCGCCAGTGTGTGGTGTTGGCCTTCTCCGGATATAGTCGGGTCGCCAAACCACTTCAGGAATGAGCCGGCCAACTACTTTACCCTGAAGCTCTTCTCTCTTTCGTTTCTCAAACTGTCACTACATGGCAAGCCAGGACAGACGCCATGATGAGGAGACTCCCCTACTCCAGGCAAAGCCTAAGACACCCCTCCCATGGAATCAGATAAATCTCGTCTTCCTTGCCTTGGTCGCAGAGCCTCTCTCGTCTGCATACATCTTTCCTTTCATCAATCAGGTCCGTTGGCGTTCGTTCGTTCGGCCCATATACCTGACACTCACACGGTGGCCTCCTTGCCCATTCACACGTCTCCTTTCATTAAAAAAGCTCATTGGTGAGCTTGGTGTCACAGGAGGAGACGACCGCAAGATTGGTTATTATGCAGGTCTCATTGTAAGTACCCTATCCATTCAGGAAGATCCCGCTGTTCACATTCATATAGGAATCCCTCTTTTTTGTCACACAAGCACTGACCACTTGGCAATGGAGTCGATTGTCCGACTTTATCGGTCGCCGACCCATTATTTTACTCGGCCTGCTCGGTCTTAGCGTGTCCAACTTTGCTTTTGGCTTATCTCGAACGTTAGGCATGCTCATCGTCAGGTCAGTGATGTTGGTGAATTATCCGAAAGTTTGCTGAAAATATGGCCTAAGTCGATGTATCGCCGGTGTGCTCAACGGGAACGTGGGGGTGATGAAGAGTATGCTTGGCGATATCACTGACCACAGTAACATGGCCCAGGTCTTCACCATCATACCGCCTATCTTTTGTCTTGGGATTATCATTGCGTGCGTTTACGCACTGGTATAACGATTTCAAAGACTTACTGCGACAGACAGTCCACTCTATGGTGGTGCGCTCTCAAAACCGCGAGAGCGATGGCCCGATATTTTTCGCGGTGAATTCTGGGAAACATATCCATATTTCCTTCCTTCATTCGTCTCAGGAACCTTCACGCTGTTGATCTTTCTGGTCTGCGCAATATTTTTGAAGGAGGTACGACACCACTGTATTTTCGACTGCGCAAGAATCACGCGTTCCTGATCCCAGTCCTTACCGTCGAAAGTGGGCATCAATCAGTCAAAACGGCCTACAGTGGAGAATTCTCTGGACAGCCAATCTACGATCAACGCACAGCCGGTCCCAATGTTGACGCTCATGAAAACTTACTCCGTGATGATACCCGTCGCCAACTATGGTACATTGGCACTTGTAGAAATCGTCTATATCGTCCTTCTGCCCTTGTTTTATGCGTCACCGATCGAAATTGGTGGCCTAGGACTTTCGCCATCCATTATCGGCACATGCTTGGCCGCATTCGGGGCTGTGGACGGTCTTGTACAGGCATTGTTTGCTGCGAGGATTATAGCGTGGATCGGACCTAAAAGGCTGTTTTGTTCCTCCGTCCTGTGGTATTATCCGCTGACCCTTACTCTCCCAATCATGAGTACTGTGGTGACAGTACAGGGGAAAGTCGGGCCCATAATCTGGACTCTCGTTGTTCTTCAACTCATCTTCATGGTCCTCACGGACCTGTCGTACAGTTTGTTTGTCTGTCCAGGCGAATATCAAGCGATCTCACTTTCACTTTACAGGCGTTATCCCTATATTCACCACAAGAGCGGCTCCTAACAAACAATCCCTGGGCTCAACGAACGGGCTGAGTCAAAGTTTGACGTCGATTGGGCGGGCCATTGGTCCCGCAATGACTACCTCGTTATTCGCGCTCTCCAAGGAACACAATATCCTGGGTGGTAACTTTGTGTATGTTGTCTTGGCGATGCTTGTCACTGTCTTGGTTTTGCTCTCGCGACGTTTGCCAGAGCTGAAAGACGAGGAGTAGGGATCCTCAAACATGATCGAAAATTTGTATATGCATGTATAAATTTGTAGCAGAATTTTTGCGAGGCTTGTCCCCGCTCGGTCGCACAAAATAAGCCGAGTCTGCATGGTAAAAGACGTAAAACTGGGGTCATTGCGTTGACACTACTTTGTCGTGCTCACTGCAAGGCTCACCGGCGACGCCTATGCTTTGATGTAAGGACAGCCAAACTTGATCCAACAGGACGTTTCGGGCGATCTGTGCTTAGCTGCTTCTTTCTTTCTACTACCATGCGGCCAAGCCACGAGAGGCGCACTGACGAGGAGACCCCGCTACTCCAGACGAAGTCCAAGACACCTCTTCCCTGGGGTCAGATATATCTTGCCCTCCTTACCTTGGCTGCGGAGCCTCTCTCCTCCGAGTACATCGTTCCTTTCATCAATCAGGTCCGTCAACAACTACTCACAGAATCCGTATACCTGGCATTCATATGATGATGGTCTCTTTGCATTAAATAAAGCTCATTGGCGAGCTCGGCATCACCGGAGGAGACGACCGCAAGATTGGTTATTATGCAGGGCTTATCGTAAGCGTCCAATCCATTCACGGAGATCCTGCCACCCATTTTCGTACAGGAATCCCTCTTTTACACCACACAGGCGTTGACCACCTGGCGATGGTGTCGGTTGTCTGATTTTGTCGGCCGTCGGCCTGTCATTCTATTTGGCCTGCTCGGTCTCAGCGCATCCAATTTTGCCTTTGGCTTATCCCGGACACTGATCACACTGATCATCGGGTAAGCAAAAATGACCAGTCATCTGAATGTTAGCTGAGAGGCGAAGCCGATGTATCGCCGGTGTGCTCAACGGAAATGTCGGGGTGATGAAAAGTGTGATTGGCGATATCACTGACAAGGCGAATATGGCTCGGGTCTTTCCCATGATGCCTGTCGTTTACTACTTGGGGGCCTCCATCGCGTACGTTTAGATATACTAACTGGTGTAAAGGCATTCCAACGCTCACAACGACCTACAGTCCGTTGTATGGCGGCACACTCGCAAGACCACAAGATCGATGGCCAAATATCTTTCGTGGCAAATTCTGGGCAACATATCCGTACTTTCTTCCATCACTCGTATCGGGAAGTTCTACATTGCTGATGTTCTTGGTCTGTTCAATATTCCTCAAGGAGGTATAGCATCGCAGCCCTTTTGTCTGGATATGTTTACACCTTGCCGATTTTCAGTCGTTGCCGTCAAAGGTCAGCGCCAAGCCTCGATCAGAGCAGCCCACGATCGAGAATTGCCCGGACAACTTGCCTGCACAAGGCGCGCAACCGACCCCAACGTTGACCCTCCTGAAAACTTACTCTGTGATGATACCGATCGCCAACTACGGCATGCTGGCACTTGTAGAAATCGCTTTCCTTGCTCTTCTTCCATTGTTTTGTTCATCGCCGATTGAAATTGGTGGTCTAGGGTTCCCGCCATCCGTTATCGGCACCTACATGGCAGTGTTCGGGATTCTGACTGCCGTCTTACAAGTATTCGTCGCAGCAAGGATTATAGAGTGGATTGGCCCCAAGAGACTGTTTTGCTGGGCTGTCCTATGGTATTACCCCTTATTCCTCATGTTCCCCATCATGAGTGCTGTCGTGAATGCGCAGCGAAAAGTCGGATCTCTGGCATGGGCCCTTCTCATTCTTCAGCTTGTTTTCATGGTCTCCGTTGAACTGTCTTTCAGTGCGTTTTACCAGTCTCTGATTATTGATCTCATTTCGGCCATGTAGGCGTCATCTCCATATTTGTTACTAGGGCGTCCCCCAACAGACGATCACTCGGCACGACGAACGGGCTGAGCCAGAGTCTGGCTTCAATTGCTCGTGCTATTGGCCCGGCCGCGGCCACGTCACTGTTTGCGGTTTCCAAGGAGTATAATGTGCTAGGCGGAAACTTGATATATGTTGTCCTGGTGATACTCGCGACAATCTTGGTCTTGTTGTCGCGGCGTCTGCCAGAGTTGTAGTGGTTCTCCGAATCAACGACAGCGGAAGTATTGTAGGCCAGTTTCCGGGTTTATTTCAACGCCAGTTTTGCATTATTGAATTTAACTATTGGAGCTGCGAAGATCCTCCAAAGTAAATGGTGGGGTGCTGAGGGCAGACATGAAAAATGAATTGCATGATACCACGACGACAGCTATCGCAACCCTAGATGATAAGATCTGAGATATCAAGATCAGCACACGGAATGAGTCAGGAGGCATGTGGGCGCATCTTCGGATCTGGGCATGTTCCCAGGCACAGTACGTATGACTGTCAGACCGGAAAACCTGATTTTTAGTCAAAAGTAAGAGCGCAGTGCAGTGGGATGATATTCTGAACATGCGCATACCAGACGGACGATTATGCTTGTAGGCAGCCGGATATGTACCGTCGAACCCTTGTAACCCATACCCAGGGGCTTGGGTTATTGAGCGGAAATGGGTTGTCCGACAGGTCGTACAGTGGTCCAGGGCAAACTGGGATATCAGAAATGCTCTGGGGGTGTATGGGTTATGCCTGGTATGGGTATGCTGACAGAAGAAGACACGCAGCCTTCGTCCAGATGACAAGAGACCGGGCCGGTGTTTTGCATTTGAGGCTCCGCAAATCCGTCAGCGTGTGCCTGTCACAACTTGACCCTGAGACTAGACTCGGTCTCTTAGTTATACGACGGGTCCGTCAGTGCCAATGCCGACTCTCAGCCGATTCTCTCTTTTCTCAGTTCTCTTCCTACCATGGCGAGACGTGAACGCACTGACGAGGAAGTCCCACTGCTCCAGGCGAGGCCCAAGACACCTCTCCCGTGGGGCCAGATAAATCTCATTTTCCTTACTTTGTTCGCGGAGCCCATCTCCGCCGCATACATCTTTCCCTTCATCAACCAGGTCTGTTGACGGTTGTTCACCCAACTCGTATGTCTGATACTTACAATGCTGCTGGCCCGTGTAAAGCTCATCGGCGAGCTCGGCATCACAGGAGGAGACGATCGCAAGATCGGCTACTATGCAGGTCTCATCGTAAGCACCCACCCCGTTTGCAGAGATCCTACCACCCATTTTTGCACAGGAATCCCTCTTTTTTGCAACGCAGGCACTGACCAGCTGGCGATGGAGTCGGTTGTCTGATTTCGCTGGCCGTCGGCCCGTCGTTCTATTTGGCCTGCTCGGTCTAAGCATGTCCAACTTTGCTTTTGGCTTATCCCGGACACTACCCACGCTGATCATCAGGTAAGCAAAAATGATCAATCGTCCGGTCGCTGGCTGAAACGGGTCAAGTCGATGTA
Organism: Boletellus aff. lepidospora; assembly: GCA_038094175.1. NCBI lineage: Eukaryota > Fungi > Basidiomycota > Agaricomycetes > Boletales > Boletaceae > Boletellus > Boletellus aff. lepidospora. The sequence goes on from JBBPTT010000182.1 coordinate 8,944, forward strand.
TCGCTGGCATGCTCAACGGAAATGTCGGGGTGATGAAAAGCATGGTCGGCGATATCACCGATAGTACCAACATGGCTCGGGTCTTCCCCATGCTGCCTGTCATCTTCTTCTCGGGGGGCACTATCGCGTGCGTCTGGGTGCATTGATTAGTACATGGTGTCATTCCGAGGCTCACGATGACCCACAGTCCACTGTATGGGGGGGCGCTCGCAAAACCGCAGGAACGATGGCCGAGTGTCTTTCGCGGTGAATTCTGGGCAACATATCCATATTTCCTTCCGTCGCTCGTATCAGGGAGCTGCACGTTGTTGATCTTTTTAGTCTGCGTAATATTCCTGAAGGAGGTATGTCATTGCAGCGCTTTTGGTTGCTAACAGTCATGCATTCTTGATTTTCAGTCGTTGCCATCAAAGGTGGGCACCAGGCCTCCCCTAGCGCGCTCTGCAATCGAGAATGCCACAGACAACCCACCCGCATGCGATGCAAAACCGCTTCCAATGTCGACCCTCATGAAAACATACTCTGTGATGATACCGATCGTCAACTACGGAATGTTTGCACTCGCAGAAATCGCCTACATGGCTCTTCTACCGTTGTTCTGTTCGTCCCCGGTTGAAATCGGTGGCCTGGGACTCCAGCCATCTGTCATTGGCACATACTTGGCAATATTTGGGGCCCTAACTGGCATTGTACAAGCAATATTTGCGCCGAGGGTCATAGAGTGGGTAGGACCGAAAAGATTGTTTTGCTGGGCCGTGCTATGGTTTTATCCACTAATCTTTCTTTTCCCCATCATGAGTGCTATTGTGACCGCACAAGGAAAAGTCGGACCTGTGATTTGGGCCCTGCTCGTTCTTCAACTCGTCTTCATGGTCTTCGTCGAGCTGTCTTTTAGTATGTTTGATTCATCTATGGGGCCACCCGAAAATCTCAACTTGGCTGTGTAGGCGTCATTGTTATAATCATTGCGAGGGTGGCTCCCAACAAGGAATCGCTTGGCACGACGAACGGGCTGAGTCAGAGTCTGGCTGCAATCGCGCGTGCCGTCGGTCCTGCCTCGGTTACTTCACTATTCGCGATTTCCAAGGAGTACAATGTGTTGGGAGGAAACCTGATATATTTCATCTTGTTGATACTTGCGACGATCTTGGTTTCGTTATCGCGGCGTATGCCAGAGTTGAAAGACGAGCAATAGGCCCACAGGATGCCAGCGTTGATTCCCAAGATTTGCACTAGATTTGTTATCTAAACTAGAATCATTGATGGAGTGTCCTGGAGCAGTCTAACCCAGAGATGTAACTTCTTCCTGAGTTCTATTGTTTACTAGGTCGTGTGGAGTGTACACTGACAGACTGACACAGGGTTGGTGTTTTAATTTTCTCGGCTCGAGCCTCGTGTATATAGGTCACCAGGAGTCGGCAGGAGTGTTCCACGCTGTCATGGCATTGCATTTGTACATGCGTTCTAGCTTTTCAGCCTGCCACGTTCGTTTGGTCGCCGCAGTGATGTTTGATACTAACATTTCTTCTGCATGGCATGGCACTTGTAGAGCACGAGGTGATGTCGATGTCCGAGTCAACTACATGTGTATGCGCCGTCCAATGGGAGCTTGCGTTGTCTATGGAGCGGTTGGGGGCATCGGCAGACAGCTCGAGAAGGCATGCGGGAATGAAGATGGTGTTAGAGACGACGATGAACGACTGGAACAACACCGTGAACACGTACTGTAGTACACCATGACCTATCGGTGCGAGCCTAGGCGGACAATCTGACGGCAGTGACCATCGTTGCGGACGTCGAAAAGTGGTGCAGGTACACCAAAATGCCATCCTGACGCACGACGACGTATCCGAGAATATGGAGGAGGGACGGCGAGATGACCGAGAGGGAGAGACTGCAGTGGCCTCCGAATGACACGGACTATGCATGCATATACGCGGAAGTCTACAGGGGGAGTGCCACGACGAAAAGATTGAAAGTCGAAGAAAGTAACCAGCACACCTTGCTCACGCACACAGCCAGGTATGCTGGCGCCTTCCCAAACAACAATTTGTTGATGCCCGGACCCAGGGGGAAGTGCAAAACCACGCGAACCCCAACGATACAGACACACAAGCCAAGACAGACGCGTTGGCAATGTTAAAAGGCAACGGCGATCCACGGAACCACAAGACTCTCTCTTCAGCACTATACGGAACATGGTCTTCCCCGCCCTGAGAGGTCGCACGACAACATGGAAATCGTCTCCAGGGTCCGTGGCATGTGTTGGACTACGCCAGTCGACGGTCGGAATAAAAGTCTACCCTAGGGAAACCCTACGGGAGTCGGCCTCCGTCGAGTGTCCCGGGAGTTAGTGTGGATGCGTCGGAGGCACCAGACGGTGAGGAGACCCTAGACATTGGACATGTGGAAGCGAGGGTCACAGCAGGCTGAGCCAACCCCGTCGAGGCGGAACACGGACAGCGAGAGAAGAGAGCCCTCTGCGATGGCCCGGGATAGGCGCGGACCGGTGATCCGAAACCGGCCCACGTTGAGATGAAACTTGGCATTTCATCGAGCTCCGGAGTGCCGCCTGGATCGGTGTATTAGTTATACAACGGCCTGACTCACCGGGTCCGCCAGTATCCATTAATGCAGGGTCGCTGAGCTCTCCTTCTTTTCCCAGACCCATGACGAGACATGAATGCACTGACGAGGAGACCCCGTTGCTCCGGACAAAGTCCAAGACGCCCCTGCCATGGGGTCAGATATATCTCGTCTTCCTGGCCTTGGTCGCAGAACCATTCTCCTCCTCATACATCTTTCCTTTCATCAATCAGGTCCGTCAACACCTGCTCACAGTCCATATACACGACACTTACTTGGCATTGGTCCGTATAAAGCTCATTGGTGAACTCGGCATCACAGGGGGAGACGACCGCAAGATCGGCTACTATGCGGGTCTCATAGTAAGTGCCCACTCCGCTTGCAGATATCCTACCACCCATTTTTGCGCAGCAATCCCTCTTTTTTGCCACGCAGGCACTGACCAGCTGGCGGTGGAGTCGTTTGTCCGATTTCGTCGGTCGCCGGCCCGTTATTTTATTTGGTCTGCTTGGTCTCAGTGTCTCCAATTTTGCCTTTGGCCTATCCCGGACACTACCTACGCTGATTATCAGGTAAGCAAAAGTGACCAATCATCCAGTCGTTTGCTGAAGCGGGTCAAGTCGATGCATCGCTGGCGTGCTCAACGGAAATGTCGGGGTGATGAAGAGCATGGTCGGCGATCTCACCGACAAGACTAACATGGCTCGGGTCTTTCCCATGCTGCCTGTCATTTTTTTCTCGGGGGGTACTATCGCGTGCGTTCAGATACACTGACCGGTGTAAAGACATTCTGAGGCTCACAGCGTCCTACAGCCCGTTGTACGGCGGCACGCTCGCAAAGCCACAAGATCAATGGCCAAACATATTTCGTGGCGAATTCTGGGCAACATATCCATATTTCCTTCCATCACTTGTATCGGGATGTTGCACATTATTAATCTTTTTAGTCTGTGCGATATTTCTGAAGGAGGTACGACATCGCAGTACTTTCGACCGGATGTATTCATCTGTTCCCGGTTTCCAGTCGTTACCGTCGAAAACGGGCTCCAAGCCTCAATCGGAGCGGTCCACAGTCGAAAATGCCGCAGACGATTCACCCATACATGACGCACGGCCAATTCCAGTGCTGACTCTCGTGAAGACTCCCTCCGTAATGATACCGATTGCCAACTACGGAACATTTGCGCTCGCAGAAATCGCTTACATGGCTCTTCTACCATTGTTCTGTGCGTCGCCAATCGATATCGGTGGCCTGGGACTTTCGCCATCCGTCATCGGCGCCTACTTGGCAACATTTGGGATCCTAAGCGGCATTGTACAGGCATCTGCCGCTGTAAAGATTATAGAGTGGGTCGGACCGAAAAGACTGTTTTGCTCGGCTATCCTGTGGCTTTACCCCCTGATCCTTATCTTTCCCATCATGAGTGCTGTTGTGACCGCACAGGGAAAAGTTGGACCCATGATTTGGGTCCTTCTCGCTCTTCAGCTCGTCTTCATGGTCTTCATGGAGATGTCTTTCAGTGGGTCTGATCAACCTCCGCAGCCAGCCGGTAATCTCACCTTGTTTGTGCCTCAGGCGTCATGGCTATGTTCATTACTAGAGCGGCTCCCAACAAACAATCGCTTGGCACGACGAACGGACTGAGTCAGAGCCTGACCGCTGTTGCGCGTGCTATTGGCCCTGCGTCGACTACTTCGCTGTTCGCGATTTCCAAGGAATACAACGTGTTGGGTGGAAACCTGATATATTTCATCCTGGTGATACTTGCGACGGTCTTGGTTTTGTTGTCGCGGCGTTTGCCAGAGCTGAAAGACGACGAGTGAGTGGGTCTTAACAGGCCCGGATGTCTACACTGGCTCGCAATGTCATATCAAGTATATAAGATCTATGATTAAAAAAAAGCTCAAGAGTTTGACCGCGGATCGTGATTCGGACTAACGCCAAGAACTGTTTGGATCATTGTCCAGCTGCATGATTTCTGCCTCGTAGATTTGAGTGCCGGGTGTGGGGACAGTCGCGAGTATGCATCATCATCGAAAATCGGTAGGAGCGCCACAGTGCAAGTCACCAAAGAAATTTCATACAGGCCCTTGAAGATACTCGCGAAATAAATAATAAGCCAACGACCGCAGCGACATCCAGGAAACCAACGGACGAAATGGAGGGAGCCGCCGAGAAGAGTGTCAGTGCTGTGCTGAAAGCCACGCCAGTACACGCTGGTGAGTACGATTCTGCGCGGGACTTTTGCAGAAAGTGCCACAATCTTCGCCCAGGGCGAGTAGAATTGCATCGGGAGCGCTGGCGTTCAGACTACTGTTAAATGTAATCAACCAACAACTTCCGGTCGGAACCCCAGCCGGCCGCTCAGACTCAACTCGGCCGCCCTGCCGGAGAGCCAGCATGTGATCGGAGCGCAAAAAATCCGGCGGCAGCCTTGCCTGAGTGATGACTGAGTTTCGATGAGACAACGGAGAAAGAAGCCGAGGGACGCAAGAACAGACCGGCCCAAGTTGAACAGTGCTTGAAGTCGACAATGGGACCTTGGCGGTACATTGGGACTCCGCGATGCCGTTATTTCTGTATGTCAATCGTGCCGAGTATACGCTCTGACTCAATTCACCAGCGCCAGTGCGGACGTCACTTGGCCACAGCTCTTTCCTTTCGCAGACTACTGGGTTATACACCTGGCATACGCATCCTGGCATCGTCCAAATGACGCCCCCACGTCTGTGTCAAGAGATCGGGCCGGTGTTTTGCATTTGAAGCCCCGCAGGTCCGTCGGCGTGTGCCTGTCACGGCTTGACCTTGAGACTAGACTCGGTGTATTGGTGATACGGCGGATCCGTCAGTGCCGATGCAAACTCTGGGCCGATTCTCACTCTTCTCAGCTCTCTTCCTGCCATGACAAGCCGCGGGGAGCGAAACAACGAGGAGATCCCGCTACTCCAGGCAAAGACCAAGACACCTCTCCCATGGAATCAGATCAATCTCGTCTTTCTTGCCTTGGTTGCAGAGCCTCTCTCGTCCTCATACATATTTCCTTTCATCAATCAGGTATGTCAACAGTTTTTCGCAGAGTCCGTGTACCTGACGTTCATGCGATGGTGTCCCTGTCTGCTTGCTTCAAATAAAGCTCATTGGCGAACTCGGGGTCACAGGAGGAGACGACCGCAAGATTGGCTATTATGCAGGTCTCATTGTAAGTGCCCATTCTGGACAGAGAGACCCACCGTACAGCTTTGCACAGGAATCTCTCTTTTTCGTCACACAAGCATTAACCACCTGGCGGTGGAGTCGCCTATCCGATTTCGTCGGCCGCCGGCCCATCATCTTGCTCGGTCTGCTCGGTCTTAGCGCGTCCAACTTTGCCTTTGGCCTGTCTCGGACGCTGGCCACGCTCATCATCAGGTAATCGATGTCGGCGATCTACCCAATAACCAGCTGAAAGGATGGCCTAGCCGATGCATTGCAGGCGTGCTCAACGGGAACGTTGGGGTGATGAAGAGTATACTTGGCGATATCACCGACCACGGTAACATGGCCCGGGTCTTTGCTATTGTGCCAACCATATTTTCCGTTGGGATCACTATTGCGTGCGTTGATGTGCTAGCTGGCGCTGGGACACTCCGATGCTTACGATAGCTATAGTCCACTGTATGGTGGTGCTCTCGCAAAGCCACAAGAACGGTGGCCAGATATCTTCCGTGGTGAATTCTGGGCCGCATATCCATATTTCCTTCCATCACTGGTGTCGGGATGCTCCACGTTATTGATCTTTCTGATCTGCGCAATATTTTTGAAGGAGGTATGACATCGTGGTGGTCTTGACCGCATAGGATTCACGCGTTCTTTCAGACGTTGCCATCAAAGACAGTCGCCAAGCCTCCTCAGTCAGAGCGGCCCACAGCCGAAAACACCCCAGATGGCCCCTCCGCGCGTGATGCACAGCCGCTCCCAATGTTGGCGCTCATGAAGACTCACTCCGTAATGATTCCTATCGCCAACTACGGGATATTTGCACTTGCAGAAATTGCGTACATGACCCTTCTGCCTTTGTTTTACGCGTCACCGGTTGCAATCGGGGGCCTAGGATTACCGCCATCTATCATCGGCACATACCTTGCATTACATGGATTCGTGAGCGGCGCTGTGCAACTGTTGTTCGCTGCAAGAATCATAGAGCGGATTGGGCCGAAAAGACTGTTTTTCTGGGCTATCCTGTGGTTTTACCCGCTGATCCTCATTTTTCCAATCATGAGCGTCATTGTGACGACACAAGGAAAAGTTGGTCCCGTTACGTGGACCATTGTCATTCTTCAACTGGTCTTCATGGTCTTTATGGACCTGGCTTTTAGTACGTTCGATCGGTCTCCAGGATAAGTTGTGGTCTCACCTTGGTCGGGTAGCCGTCGTCGCCATATTCGTCACGAGAGCAGCTCCTAACAAACAGTCACTGGGCTCGACGAACGGGCTGAATCAAAGTCTGACAGCAATCGCGCGTGCTGTTGGACCTGCGTCGATCACCTCATTATTTGCCCTTTCCAAGCAGTATAATGTCTTGGGTGGTAACCTGACATACATCGCCCTGGCAGTGCTCACAACGATCTTGGTTCTGCTGTCGCAACGTCTCCCAGAGTTGACAGACGAGTAGTGGTTTTGACAAACCAGTGTCTCGACAGCCTTTCCTAAATGCCGCTGATGTTGGGCCAGAATAAGTTCGCGACTGCTGTTCCGTGGCTTGCATCGGGACGTATCGCTATTTATCAATTGGATAAACAGTCATTTTGATCGTGCGATGCTCGACGGAGACGTATTCGTAGTGGTACAAGGGCGCTCGCGGGTTAAAAAGACCACGAGATCAATGCTGCATGGCTTCCCCCTTTCCCGTCTTTGCGAGTTCGTTCCTGTTCGAACAGGGAGCGACGCCGAACATGAGAGTGCACCCTTTTTTTCCTGTCATGCTACCGGTGGGGACGCGTACTCACCGTAACTGCACACTGAACTGGTCCTCGATGTCATCGTCGTCCCAGTTGTCCTCCCACAACTTGTCCCCGCTTGAGTTGGCAGCCCCGGGCGCGGAGCCGTTCAGATGTGCGAGGTCTGTCTGCGAATCGTCCCAATCTAATTGGTGACCACCCCCGCAGCAGGCAACACAAAAGGTCGTTGTCGTCAGCGCACACAACTACCCCTCCCCCCCTCCCCCAACATCGCGGAGTATGCGCGTGCGCTCACCTGCACACTCAAACTCCTCAAACTCGTCGTCCTCTTCCAGGACGCCGAGGTTGGGTATGTTGTCATCGGACCCGGGCTTCTCTGGCACCGCCTTGGAAGCGTTCTCTTGCGGCTTGGACGTGGACGACGACAACGACGACATGGGTGTGGAAGGGGTGGATGAAGACGTCCCCACCCGTCGACGCGTCATACGCTCACCGTGCGAACATGTTGCTTCCAGTGGTCCCGGTGGACCTGCAGAGTCGCGCAAAAAGAAAATGCTCGTCTTCTATGGACAATAATGCGTTCTGCAGTGCGTAGTGTAAGATCTTTTTTACTTAAATAAAATAAGGATAGGCTCGCGCGCGAAAGTGAATGCGAGATACGCTGTCCTCGCGCGCCCCACATCGACGGTAAAAAGCCGTTCATGCTACGAAGGACGAGGGAACGCGACCGTTGTCGGAAGCTCATCTGCGACTTCCACATCTGAACACTCAGACAGGTCGCTATCGGCCGTCTGACTGCTGTCGATGCCACCAGAGATGGGATACCGTTCGTGGTCATCCTTTGAGCCCGCGGACCCAAGCATCTTGTGTTTCAGTTCTGAAGCGGACGGCGTGGCGGCGAAACTCTTGATGTGAGCACGCAAGGGCGAGATGACGACCTCGGGGCGAACTCTACTTGGAATCCGGATGTAGACCTTTTCCGTGGGTGTCTGTTTCGAAGCAGACCCGGTCAGTGTTTTACTTGGCGTGGGCCGAGTGGGCTTTTTCTTGTCGCTGCGAGGTTTCCGAGGAGCACTGCGTGCTCGTCCTTCCGAGGATCTTGGTTTTCGGGACGAGGGAGTCTCGCTGGCACACTGGGTCACAGTCTTGCGTCTTTTGGCCGGCGGAGCCTGGTCGCTCTGTTCGTTCGACGCCGCTTCTTCCTCCCGCTTGCGTTTCCTCTCGAGCACGGCTTCTTTGGCTGCGACCTCCTTGACGATTTCGTCCATCAGGATGTGCGCAAAGCTTTGGGCGTCGCCCTGTATCCACGCGTCAAATACCCCCTCCCACTCCCGAGTAGGGACGGGAAAGTCGAGATTGAGGTATATCGACTTCATCGGAGGGCAGCCATCCTTGAATTCCGAAGAGCGACGTGGGGACGGAGAAGGCACCGACGCACACTTGGGCGTGGAGCCTGGCAGGTTCGTGGACGGACTGGAGCCACGGGACCGCACGGCCTTTGAAAACTCGCGGACGATGCGCTTCGTTCCTGGAACCCTTAGGCTGGTCCCCACAACCAAGAGAACGTCTGCTCCGCTGCGACCTTTCCCCTTTGAACCGCCAATAAGATCTCGCCGCACGACCTCGCCCACGCCTTCGCCGTCCTTGTGGGTTTCGTTGTACAATACAACGCTTGGACGGAGCTTGCCCACGCCACGGGCACGCTTACCAACCAACTGGCGCGTCTCTTCCATTTGTGTGCACTCTGGGCAGTAAGGAGGCGTTCCCGCTGTCAATGTATCCATGTAATCCCCAAGCGGAAACGTGTGGATGCACGTCTGACAATGCAGCGTCTGTAGGGTGCCGTGAAGAGGGATGCACCGTGGGACCTCCACTGCAGGTGACGGCAAGCGCGAACTGGGCTGAGAAGCAGAAGGTGGTGGTGGCGTGGAACAAGTCGGTGCGGCGGGATCTGTAGGGCCTGTAGCAGGGGATGTTTTTGCCCTCGACCGGGGCTTGAAACGCTTGTCGCCAAACTCGGGAACGCCAAAAGAGAGACCAGACTTTGATTCGATCGCGTCGATGTTTTGCGTGTATACACGCAAGAGTCTACCGCGGCCGTCGAGAGAGCGGAGAAGCCGGTGAAAGGGCGTGGGGACTGCCGCCTGCGACAGCTCGGATAACTGAGCGATCATTTGACAAAAGAGCGAGGTTGTGTGTTCTGACTGTCAAGAGTGTGAGCACGTCTGCACACTGTTGGGGTGAAGTGCGGACAGGGAACTGTGGCTGAGACACGGGCAGGGAGTGCACTCGGCAAAGCCGATGGATGGGAATGGCAACAGAGGATGATGGGAGATGGACCCACGTTAAACACGGAGGCATCGAAGAGATCCCTTCCAGAGGTGAGGGCCTCCTTGGGATTGTCTCGTTTGAGGGTGTGGAACAGACCTGTTGGGGAACGAAAGTCGGGGATTCCAGCCTGGACAGAGATGCCCGCGCCTGGGGGACGAAGGAAGCGAATAAGTGTGCGTCCCGGACGAATCCGGGCGAGGAGACGCACCACAGACGACGACGAGGCGCCTCGCCTTGAGGATGGCTCTGAGGGCCTTGCGGAGGTGGAGGTGGGCGTCGTCGGGGAGGACGAGGAAGGACGGGGATGCGGGCGGGGACTGATTTTCGTCGAGGGGGACAAAGAGCGTCATAGTCCAGTGTGGTGCGAAGAGAGGATCGCCCCGGCCGGTTCAGCCACGCCCGCGCGCGAGTGCTCGTCCGTGGCGCTGCACGCTCAACGTCCACAGCGTCGAGCTCCACCTGCATTGTCTCGCCCGCCCTGCTTTATTGTACATCCCGCGTATTTAATCCCGCTCGCAGCATGCCCCTGCTCACCATCCAGTCATGTCCGATCTCGGCGTGCCCACCCACACCCTCACCCTCTGCATCGCCCACTACTGGCGTGGCCGCGCGTCCGACGGCCAGCGCCTGCCCCTCCACTGGGCACTCTTCCTCATCTCGAACGCAACCCCCGAGTCCCTGAGCACGAGCAGCTCTGGCAGAGAGGCCGCCGAGCAGGTCGATCACTGGGGCACGTGCTACCAGGCCGTCGGCAACGTCGACACGTTCGCCTACTCGCAGTCAGAGTACGAGTGCATGGAGATCCTCGCAGACGCGTACAGAGGCTGTCTCCCCCTCGCAGACATCGACCTCGCCAGGGTAGACGAGGCAGAACACCTCATGCGCCAGGTGACCGTGCATCGTGGCAGGGAGGACTGGAATTGCCAGAGCTGGGTGCTCGCAGCGGTCGACGAGCTCAAGGCGAACGGCCTGTTGCCACCCCGCACTTCATCTGACCGCATCCGCAGCGGGCTCGAGGACATTCTCCGGAGGTGGAAGTCGTGAACGCCAGGTAATCCCTTGCTTCTCCTCTCTCCTTGCGCGAGCCTGACCGTCGAGACGCTTGCCGCAGATCACGATCGCGACCGAGGACGGTAGATACGCCTTGTCACGATTACAATCCTATGAATGCACCATGTTTAATCAATCAGTCCACACCTACGCACCGTATCGCTGCGTCCGCGTACCTGCGAGCGGTCGTCTACTGCCGCATCAAACGTTTCCGACGGGTGTCGCCGTGTCGTAGGTGGGCATGCAGCAGTCCTCGCAGCGTTGACGTGGGTGCACAGACGGTCTTGCACCAAGCGCAGGTTCCGCGTTGGGATCGGGGATCAACGGTGGTCCTGGTGACTAAGGACACGACGCGCTTGCTGACACACCTCCGTTTCCCCTGACAATACCAAGTACTAAGCGGTCAGTCACGGCGAATGCGAGCTCACCTCATATCCGACCGGTCGACATCATGTCCGCAAAGAGAAACAGATCAGATACAACGAGGCAGTTCCGGAACAGCTGAGACATCGTACTACATGGGGACATGTCTGAATCCAAACGACGAACGGAAATCAAGGAGCGGCACGTCCATGCTTTGTAACTGCACGGTCATCCTACACAAGGCCCGTAATAATTGCTGCGGGAAGCCGGGGACGTAGATTTGTAATTTAAAAAAGGTGGGTACTAGCACACAGCATGCCAAACAATCCGGTGTGATGCAATGAAGAAAAAGAAAGGAAAACACGGCAGGAAGACACTGGCGAACGTGCAAATGACAGGCGGTTATTGTACTGAAAGTGCGGGGGCAATTATTGGATCCTTGCATGGTTTGGTCGGACCTGCAGAGATGGTGCAGGCGGGCGATTGTGCCAACTTGCGGAAGATCTGCCAAAGGATGTCCGAAAAAGAACACGGCACAAGACGAGAGCTGACCTGAATATAACACTCTACGGACTGCACGCCATTCAACGCCCATCTTCCATCGATGATGACGAATGGAACGCCATTGACACCGTTTGCCCTGGCGGCCTGGATCATCTTTTCCACACAATCGAGCGCCTCTGTGGACCTGAGAAACTCGGTGGCCTGGAGGGGGTGTCTGAGTGGAGACAAGAGAGTGTAAGGGCAGATGAAAACACACTCTGTCTCTATTCATGAGTCCAACCTTGACAGCGGCGTCGGCGAGAAATTGATCGGTACTGATATCCTCGCCCCTTGCAAAGCATGCATCGAAGACGAGAGAATTAAGTTGTCGCTGCATCGCCTGTCCGCCGACCTGGTAGGCCTTGACGGAGAGTCTGTGTGCTTGGATTGACCGACAGACGACGCCGTCTTCCGCCCTGCATATGCGGGATTATCGGGACATGTAGACAATGGCATGGAAACGAAGACGTACATGTTCAGGCCGGCTCTGTGGGCCATGTCTCTGACGAGTTTCCACTTTGCCTCCGCTTGCTGGCTGCCAAACTTTTTAGTAAAGTAATCTTTCCGGCTGAAGCCCTTGGTGGGATCGACGGCGTAGACGGAGGACGGGCACATGAGGGTGAACGGGCGGAATTCGACGTCAAAACGGATGGGCAGATCACGGCATGCGTCGATGGCATCGTATATGGACTTGTTGGCTATGTAGCAGAAGCTGCAAATCTGGGAAAGATGAGGAGGCGCAGGGGGGTCACACAGACGGAAGGAGACAGACATAGTCGGATATGACGATGATCTTGACGGGACGAGGGGGGACGGGGAGCGACATGGGGCGACGGGGCGGAGGAGGGAAGAGTGGGGCGAGTGCATGGACGGGACCTGCCTTTCGATAATATACCAAACCGATTTCCTCAGCATCCACCGCATCTGTCAGCATCCCCGGCGACTCCCACTTTTGGTAGTAAATTCCCACGATGACGAATCCATTTCCCATCCGCAAATATTTACATCGCCGTCTAGAATATGGCGTTCACGAGGTCACTCCCGACCGCTGCACCTGCTCGGCTGTCAGCACCGGGCCCTCGCGCTGAAACGCGGCACGCACCTGCACCAAAGCCCAATCCACCTGCCGCAGACTGCGCCATCTGCACGTCGTCCGTCAGCTCGCTGTCTCGACGCGCACCCGACCACACGCACCATCTGCCCGAGTCCTCCAAACCTGCTCTTCTTCTCCGGCGCCTGCTGGGGTTCTGGTTGTGCTGGGGGTCCAGGAGGAGGGGGCGCATACGAGTAGCCGACCGCAGCGGGAGGCGGCCCGGCGGGTGGGTAGTAAGCCTGTGGCGCGGGAGGGTATGGCTGTGGCGGAGCGTGTGGCAGGGCGGGAGGGGCGTAGCGTTGCTCGCCAGGCCCGTTGAGACGGGCAGCCGGGCGTGGCTCGGGCGACAGGCGCTGGGCAGACAGCTTCTCGACATAGTTGGACGGGAACAGGCCCCGCTTGCCTGATCGATTGCGACCCGTCCACCAGTCCGCGTTCGTCTCCGTGACGATCTCTATGATTTCTCCCTCCGCGAACGAGAGATCGTTGGGATCCTGCATCTCGTGTCAGCGGGCCACACCACTCACGCAGGCGGCGAAACATACCTCGCCCGTCCACGGCCAGATCGCCCGCGCCTGCACTCTGTGCGGAGCAGGCGACATGTTCAAGCGCTGGGTCCTCTGCGTCAGCGACGCCACCGACGAATCCTCTGACTGTCTCGCCTCGACCACGGCGAGCTTGGATAAGATTTCCTCCCCATCCACCCGCGAGATCTGCCCGTGGGTGATGAGCAGCTGGACGTTTTGCTTGGTCTGAGCGAGCACGTGTGTAAAGAGGGAGTTCTGTTCGACCATGCTGGCAAGAGCACTTGGACGAGAGGCTGCGATGCGGCCACCAGTGCGACTACCTCATTTGGACGCACACGCTGCGACTCATCATGCATCACACACCACCGTCGTCGTCGTCGCCGCGCTCACTGCAACACGACAGAGTTCATCCCAGCCCACGCCACACCCTGGGGGCTGTCGACACTGCACGTGCCCGTGGAGCTGTCCAGCTGTCCACATTGGCAGACGTCCAGTACCTGATTGCCAGGTGTCTGGTCTTTCGGCGAGACGTAGCTCGTACTACGAGCCTGCTGGGGCCCGCACGAGATGATAAACCGAGACCTGTGCACCCTCTAGCACGCACCGGGCGGCGGGTGCTGGTCTTGTGCTGGTGGTGCGGTGATGGACACACGGTGCGATCAGATGGGTTGGCGTGTGTGGCCCTGTTTGGTATATAAGCTTATAAGACTATAACGGGAATCGTCATTGTGGCCTGCGCGGCAGTACTATCGCCATCTTTCCACTCCCTCCTCCTCCGCGTTCTGTCCCACACGCCATGTCTAGAGTATGCCACTCCACTCCCCATCCCACCCCGTCGCTCACCTCTCCCTCAGGCACAATTCTTGAGGGAGTACAAGCTCGTCGTCGTTGGCGGTGGTGGTCAGCAGTCTTGGCCCGTTCTCACACGTCCTCTCTAATTTCATCCCCAGGTGTCGGCAAATCTGCCCTCACCATCCAGTTCATTCAGAGCCACTTTGTCGACGAGTACGACCCAACTATCGAAGGTGCCTACTCTTTTTTTCTTTTTTTCCGCTTCCGGGAATGCCCTCGTCTGTTCCTTCAGATTCGTACCGCAAGCAATGTGTCATCGATGACGAGGTCGCCCTGCTTGATGTGCTTGATACTGCTGGGCAGGAGGAATACGGGTGCGTCCTCTCCGTGCGTCGTGTCGCGTCCCTCTAGCAGAGCCAACCTCTGCATAGTGCTATGCGCGAACAATACATGCGCACAGGCGAGGGCTTCCTGCTCGTCTACTCCATCACTTCACGCAACTCGTTCGAGGAAATCAGCACCTTTCACCAACAAATCCTTCGTGTCAAGGACCAGGACTCCTTTCCTGTCATCGTCGTCGCCAACAAGTGTGATCTCGAGTTTGAACGCCAGGTCGGCATGAACGGTATGGCCACACGTTCTTTCTTCAGGAACCCTTTTCACCTATACCCGTCTCTCAGAGGGCCGTGACCTCGCAAAACACTTTGGATGCAAATTTATCGAAACCTCTGCCAAGCAACGCATCAATGTCGACGAGGCTTTCAGTAATCTCGTGCGTGAGATCAGAAAATACAACAAGGTATATTTGCCGGCCTGTTGATGTCCAACACCATGCTGACGTGATGACCTAGGAACAACAAACCGGGCGACCGGTGATCAACTCTGGCAATGCACCTGGAGTGTACGGCAATCCCAAGGACGCAGGCGACGGTGATCATGGTACATGCTGTGGTAGCTGCGTGGTCGTCTGATAGATATCTGGGAACTCTTCGGAACCAGTTCCTATCTTCTTCCAGTGTTATTCTAAGTGTTACTACACTTTCCTACCTCTGACCTGCCTTTGGATTTCGTGTATTCCAGGCTGCCACCCTAACTTGCACTTCATCCTCGTATGACTGGTTCTGTGGGATTACCTATAGTTTATGCTTTCCTATGCGCAGTATGTGGATGAACATGATAATCAATGTAGTTTACGATCGCCGGTCATGCACCTTGCAACGGATCTTTCTCGGGCACTAATCGGCGATGTCAGGAATGCTTCGACTCAGGGGGTGCAACTCACGCGGTGGTCTGGCCACGTCCTCCTCGTTAACAGCTCTTATCGAATGAACGCCAAGGTCATAAAACCCTGACACTCCGCTGTTACCACCCAACATTGAAATGCCCACGGTTCGAATGCGCTGACGGAACATGGTCATCTGATGCTGAACCAGTTCACCGGTGTTTGTCAGGATGAAATTTCCAAACGGGATCTATCGTGGGGGAACACGCACGTCAGTCACACCGATGGGAACCGATATGACGACAAATGGAACACTGAACGCACAAAGATGTCCTCCCACCCGCCGTCGCTGCGTTTAAAATACAGCCGGTGTTGCCAGAGGTCCGTCGTGACGGGTCCGTCCGTCTGCAGATTGACATAGTACGAGTTCCGCGTCCGAGCGTCGCCGCCGAGGCGTAGGCGCAGTGCGAGGTACTGATGATTCGACACGTCGTCACATATCTCTCCAAACAGCGACGGCCGCGCCTAAACGATCGTTGCGTGATCAGCAAAATACCATGCGTGCACCGACGATGCCTCTCCCTCTCCCCCTTTCTCTGTGCCGATGTGCAGGCGTGAAGACAGAAGAGGGGGAAAGCGGGATGACCATTCCCACACAGACGCACCTTTGTTCTGAACCCTGCATACCCGCCCCGAATCCGCCCTTGAAACTCTGGGCGCACGGCCAGCCTCATGTCCCCCCAAAAGCGCGCGGTGGCCTGGCTGCCACTGCCCAGGTTCAGCTCCGGCGACTCGTCGAGCGCAAAGTTGAGCGTGGACGTCCCACCAATGTCTGCGTCGCATCCGGTCGCGATCTCGGCCACGTCTTCCAGGGTGTGGAGCTTCAGGAGCGTGAGGGGCGACCGGTTGGGAGGGTTGGCGCCTTCCATGCGGAGGACTGCAAAGGTCGCGTTCGAGAGGGGGTCAAAACGTTTTGCACAGTGCGGGGAGGGTAAACTTAGGACGTGCTTTTGACAGCGCCATCGGCAAGGTACTTTGTAGACCTGTTCAGATACGCGCTGAGGTGTGACAAGGCCATGGGCGGGTTGAGTTTGGCAAGCAAGCGTTGGCGTGACGCAAACCTGGTGGCGCCGACTTGGCAAGACACCTCTCTACCGTAGCGACAGCAATCTTCACAAAGATGATCCACGAATTGCATTCAACCTGAAAACACCAAGGAAAGGGGACATGTCATTTAGAAGCTGGATCTTTGCAGTCGCAAAGTGGCGACGCTCGACTTGACTCTGTTTTCACTCCAGGTTCGAGTCATCACTGGCATGCCCGCTGCTTCCCAGTCCGGAAAGACTGCCTACAAGGCTATAGCAAAGTCTCTGACGTGTGTTGCTCTCACCCCCCCTCACAAGAAGTCAAAGTCCTCGTCACCACTTCTGGAC
Organism: Boletellus aff. lepidospora; assembly: GCA_038094175.1. Classification (NCBI taxonomy): domain Eukaryota; kingdom Fungi; phylum Basidiomycota; class Agaricomycetes; order Boletales; family Boletaceae; genus Boletellus; species Boletellus aff. lepidospora. The sequence continues at coordinate 25,822 of JBBPTT010000182.1, forward strand.
CGTCGAGTCTGTCGACAGCGGAGCCTTAATCGTCGATCCAGATGATGTTGATATTGGGACCCCAAACGATGGCAACGTAGATTATCCTTTTCCTCCGGTACCGCGTGTCGAGGACGCAGAGGCAGACAAGTAAGTCTTGCTGATCGTAACAACGGTACTGCATAGTTGCGAGTCTTGCGACACGCTAATGGCTGACGTTCCATACCTAGTAACATTCAACAAAGGGCCGGCCCTTGCCCACACACACGTTCGTCAACCTTGAGAAGGAGCGCGGAGAATGCATCGACGGACGCCTCGTCCATTTCTTTCCTTGCCGTGCACAAAAGCGTAAAACCACAGCAAGTGGTGTCCACCGGCATCAAGATTCCAAAGACAAGCCGTCTACCTCTAATCCAGGCTGCTGGGGCAAGGAAGCGGTTGATAATGCCTGCAAGGATAATACCCTCCAGGGGTCAAGCATCGAGTGCCAGTGGTAGCGTATACTAAAGATAAAACGTTCAGACGAGTAGCTACTTGCTACGCGACCGGTGTGCCGACTTCGTTATCTGCGCTATATTCCACACTTGTTTAATCTCCTGAGCCTATTCCGGGGTCGAGTCGCACCAAAAGTCATGTGACGGGAACCGACAGTGCCTTCATCGTCGCTCGCGATGTGCTGAATCTCGCAGGCACACATTGTCTCTCCCATGTGCTCGTTTGTACACCACACAAAACGACGGTATGAGAGTTGTCTACTCATCGCTCTCTGACCAGCACCGTCACGCCTGGACCTGAGGAAACCCGTGACTCCTACTTCTTGACAAAGAACTTGGCAATTCCTTTGGGTTCCGCTACTTTCTTTCGCTTCGGTGTCCTGGGGTGGCTACGCACGTCAGAGCCGTTTTGCAAGTCTTGAGCGAAATGAAAATCCTCGTGTTCCATGCGTAATCTGGCCAACGCGGCAGCCCCATTTGCATCCGCACAATCCTCATTGCTTCCGGTGGCAAAAACTCTTTTGTTGCAGCGTTCGCAAACAAAAGAATTCGAAGAACTAGCTCCAGGCATTTCCGTCGCAGCTTGCAAGGAATCTGCCTCAGGTTCCACCGTGTCGACACTAGGCCGCGCACGTTTAAGTGGTGTCCGATGAACTCCTCCTGGCTTAAAGAAACCCTCAATGCTTTGCTGGCCAGCTTCAGTTGTCTCGATGCCCGTAAATGCGAGCTGAACAGATGTCACGCTGAGGTCCTTCATGCTCGCAGTAAGTTCCTTCCATAATTTGTCGGCGGCAGCGGCTATCAAATCGACGGTCACGTCAGGAGTGAAAGGGAAGGCCGACTGCTTTGACCTCGACGTTTCATATCCTACGTCAGTGGTTAATAGTCTGCAATACTACTATGGGAGCAAACCTTTTCGAGCATGCAAAGCGATGGTTTTGGGCCATAATGTGGGTATCTCTTCTCGTGCGTCCTTGAGTCTCAAGGCAAGTTCGGCGGCCAAGACACGTAACCACTGATGCCCGTCAGCAACCTTCGTGATCGGAGCTGGAAGGTTCTTGGCGGCAAGCATGCTCTTAAAGAGGGCAGATTTTTCCTTTACTACAAAGACGTGAGGGGAAAAAAAAATTCTGCGGGCTGAAGTACTCAACCTTCCGATCTATCAATACCACTGGAAACCTGCATTGAGTGACCATCGTTGTACAGAAAATACGACGAACACTGACCGTAGAAGCTCATAAACCCACAACGCGTTGTCGCCGAATTTGTTTTGCATCTCGTCTAATTTCTCATCGTCACCGACGAGACTCAAACAACCCATGGAGTGTACCTAAAGATACTACCCTATAATGCAAAGTCAAGGAAGTCTGCAAATCAGGAAATGAACTTACAGAAGATCCCCGACGGTCGAGACGTCGTATTCTTTGGCAATGGCATCACCGAGCTTGCCACCTAAAAAGCGAATCTAGACAAAGTGTTGATCCTACCTGGAATCTCATAAGCTTGGGCATACCTTTTGGAAGTTGATAGGACGAAGGTAGACTGGTATGGCACTGTTGCGCAGAATGCTCTACAGGGCTTGTCAGAGAGGTGTTTGTAAATTGCAGATCAAATACCACCTGACTGTTCGGTTTCTTGTAGGAAGCAACAAGCTGGGAGCGAACGTAAATGATCAGCTGTTGCGTGGATCATGCAGACGGACTTTGGCAAGAAACTTGTTTCGGGCGATTCCCTGATAAAGAGATGGATGTGTGACTGGGTTGGAGTTGCATGCGGGAGTGGGACGCACCGCTGACATGGTATAACCAAGCTTTTCGTGGATGTCTTGTCTGATCTTGGCCATCAATTCTGCAGCAATGGACAATGCAACATCGTGCCAGGCGCATGTCGCATCATCATCTGGAGAGTGAACCTCTGCCCCGCCGTTTTCTTCGGGGAAATGTATGGGAATGAGTTCACCAAGTTTTTTCCAGTCGATGGAAGGAGGTGGAGGCAATGGGCTATCAGCTCCTTGGGGCGCATCGGGAGGTACCTTTGAGAGATAGGAAAAACGCTCCAGCAGCACCTCGCGTACAGGTCGGGTAAGGTCAATGAAGGCTTCGTCGATGGAAGCCTTTTCTTTCCAAGGGATGAGTGATCCCGACGGTCCGGGTTACGCATGATCTCACCTACTTCCCCACTTGGAATGGTTTGTTTGAATAGGGTTATGATCTTATTGCTTTCACGCCGATATAGGTCGAGGGAAACCTTGAGGGTAATCAGGTCAACGAGTACGTATTTGCCATCTTGGGAGATAATGGCGATTGCGTACACACCTTGTGTGTTCTCGTATCGACATCAGGCCAATACCCTGGTTCCTTCCCTCCTTCCTTGTAAGTAGCAACGTGGATTGCAACTAGATTTGGGCACTTCTGCTTTGCATCCTTTATCTTGTCCATCCGCGATATGCCGAACTTGCGCGCCGGATAGCTGACCGCGATGAGGCTCTCCCACTGTTGCACGACGAGCGGGACGTCGGGGTCGAGGCCTAACCTGACTCGTTCGCAAGCTGCGTAGAATGCATCGCTATCACAGAGCGCGATGACCCGCAGAGGGTCTCGCACACCAAGATTATGAGAATGCAAATGACGGTAAGTAATTGTTGGGCAAAGGTCGTCGTAGTCTTGAGTTGGTACTTTATCTTTGCCTTTCCAGAGCGCGCTTGCTGCTTTGGACGGCGAATGCATTGACGGAGTTGGTGGTTGGCGGTCAACATTCAATTCACCGTGGAAAAAATCTAGTAATGCAAGACGGCGAGTGCGCAGGCAATCGACCTACACCCAGCTCGTGTGGATCACCAAAATTCTTCGTGCGGTTTGCGGTCCTTTTCGTATGTCGTCCAGTCATCCTAGTTCGCTACGGTCACACCGGGAAGGGAACGCCATCTCATCCCTTCTTGCTGGGCCTTGGACTGACGTCCAGGATCCACAACAACGCACCGAACTTGACTCATCTCGGGGCATCCTGATTCCCGGGAGGGGGTCAGCTGGTATTGCTACAGGGGTTTCCCCCGTTTCTGAACGCACTCCCCTTCTGCAATCCCCCCTTTCCATCCCGAAGTTACATCAGTCAACGGAAAGTGCGTATGATGCAGCCACGGCTGAACAGGTACCCACCTCCAAGATCTTCCGCGAGGAACTTCGCACACTTTTCTTGTATTCTCTCCCCGTCTTCGGGTATGTCCTCCCTAGACTTTTTCCATCACATTCAGTCTTATCCGTTATCTTTATCTACCAAGCACCCAGCTTTTCGAGCATTCTTTCATCATTGCCTCCGTCGTATCCATTGGCCATATTTCCACACTGGGTCTGGCGGCCGCTACATTAGGTTCTATGACTGCCACTGTTACCGGCTACACCACTGTGCAAGGCTTTGCTTCAACACTGGATACTCTTCTTCCGCCTGCCTGGACCTCAGAGACGCCTCGCATGGTTGGCCTATGGACTCAGAGGATGAGTTTGTCTCCCTCTTCTCCCGGTCTTCTGCGATACTCACTAGGGATCTGGAATAGCACTCATGATGGGTATGGTCCTTATTGTACGTCGAGCCACTCTCTCGTGCATCAAATTCAGATTGGATTTATCACCACCTACAGCCAATATCCGGTATTTGGCTTGGAGCAGAGCCTATCCTCCTTGCTCTCAACCAGGAGCCCGAGGTGGCACGACTTGCTGGTCTCTACCTCCGCTGCGCATTGCTGGGCCTTCCAGCTTACGCCTTCAATTGCATCTCCAGGTACGTCGTGAAATTTATACAGACTTAAGTTGATGCAAGAATCTGGCTCGCATGCGCAGGCGATATTTCCAGTCCCAAGGTTTGTTCGATATCCCAACGAGAATCACGCTGGTAGTCGCGCCGATCAACGCGTTCTTAAACTGGCTATTTGGTGGGCAACCGCGTTCTTGATCGCTTCTTCCATTCACATTTGGCCAACTCTGTAGTCTATCCTCTTGGTCTCTCCTTCCCCGGCGCACCGCTGGCCACAGCGCTTTCCTTCAACATCGTCTCGGCAGCTTCTATCCTCTACGGATATCGTTATGCCCCTGCCACAGCATGGTCACCAATTACCCTTGGATCTTTACGTCCAGTCACGGGTGAACTCTGGCGTGGATGGGGGCTGCTGGCAAGGCTTAGTTTTGCAGGGGTAGGACAAATTGCCAGCGAATGGTGGAGTTGGGAATTGGCCGGACGTGAGTGCTGCCTCCATCTCCCTTTCTGAATTCCAGCCAACGAGATGCATTCCTCTAGTCGCCGCTAGCCAGTAAAACAATTATATCTTCCGTCATGGCCTCAAGCTGATTTCCTTGTTTTCTTTTCTTGGTAGGCTGGGACCTGTTGTCCTTGCGGCGCAATCCGTGTTGCTACTCTCTGCATCGTCTACATACCAGGCGCCATTTGCATTGAGTATTGCCTCCTCTGTGCGGTAAGCACCGCAAATGTGCACCTTTGCTGAGGGTGATCGCTGGCTGATTGTTCTGCCATGGTACATTAGTATCGGAAACCTTCTCGGCCAAGGAAATGCGAGGAGGGCTGGGGTTGCTGCAGCAACGTCAATTGTGATGGCCTTCGCGTTCGGATGTGTTCTCAGGTGAGTGACAACTACAGTTTTAGGGCCTGCGTTATTAGGGTAACTTCTTCTGACTAACTGATTGTCATCTCGATTGATCTTGGTTTCTCCAGCACCATGTTCCTAGTCCTCCGCCACAAGTGGGCCTATCTTTTCAACAGTGACCCTGGTATGTCATGTCATATCGAATGCAACTACGTGAATAGGTGTTTACTGACCTCTTGGTAGACGTTGTCTTCCTCGTCACGTCTATCCTGCCTCTCGTCGCACTATCTCAACTCTTTGATGGAATGTCAGCAGTCGCAAGTGGAGTCTTCCGTGCGCGAGGAAAACAAGTAGGCAAATGTGTCTACTAGTTGAACCTCCTACTTACCACCTCTCTCTACCTTAGTTTACAGGTGCCGTTCTTAATCTCTCTGCTTACTATGTCCTTGGTGTCCCACTTGGATTGTACCTCGCGTTCGTGTGTGGACGTGGGTTGGGAGGTCTTTGGGAAGGATTGACACTAGGGCTGGTGTACTCCGCTGCAGTGGGTATCTGGATCGGTGTCCGCGGTGTCGATTGGGAGGCGGAGGTCACAGCCGCACGCGGAAGGATTAAAGGGAAGAACGAGAGCGAAGAGAGGGTTGAATGAAAACTGCTTGGGAGGACCCAGAAGAATTGATGCTCAAGCCAGACGCGGGTTGTGGGTCGACGAACACATTCATGCCAACGACGAGTATTATGACACACCGGTTGCTATGCCTCATTTACAAGGATGTCATCCCCGAATGAACATGATCTTTCTGGTATTTCTGTTGGCAAGGTTCATGGAAACTGGGCCTATTGAGAGACCAATCCGCCTCCATTCCACGGCTATTGCTATAGATAAGGTGGCAGACACCACTGAGAGCTCTTCGCGTGACCCTAAGGAAGCTTAAATGGCGGCAAGCCAACCGAGTTCTTACTCGACACGCCATAATCACAAGATGGGATTCTCGCGGCCAAGATTGTTCGTGCGTCGTGTTCGTTTGGATGACCAAGACAGACAACAACTGAAAAAGAAAAGGTGATTGCTGCCTGTAGCGAAGATGCCCGCTGCAAGGGTTCAAGAGCCGCTTATCAAGTGCACTGGAGTGTCGTCATACCACTCCAGAGCAAGCTGATCGTGCAAGGACGAATGACACCACTGTATTATTCAGGTGATAACAGTAAGAGCGCTGCAGACTGGACCATCGTCAGTCCGATGGAACGACCAGCGGAGAAGGGCGTAAAGAGAGAGAAGGGACCCACAGGAGAAAAGAAGAGCAAGCGGTCATCGCGCTCGACAGACAACCTCGCCGTCCAGCCCCAGTACGAGTGCCTCTCGCGCCTCCAGCCATTCGTGCTCTTTGCTCTTTGTCTTCACCACCGCGATCTCCCCGAGGCCGAGCGGCTTGACGGTCTGCGCCCGCCTGCCACTGCAAATCCGCCTGATCTCTCCGAGATCCATGAACACGCGCCGACTTGGCATGCTAATGAGCCCCATGTGCGAGAGCACGGGCCGGTCATCGCGATATTTGAGTTCGGCCCAGATTCGGCGCTGTGGTTCGCCAGCGTGCAGAAAGTCGGAAGGGGACGGCGAGGCAATGGTTCCTCGAGTGATGTTGCTCAGAAATCCTGCACGAAGAAGGATGGAAAGGACGGCCAGGTTTTGCTTTGAGTGTTCGACAGCGAGGTATCGGTGCCGGGCACGAAAGGCATTTTGAACGCGCGCGCAGAGGTCGTAGGGCAGCGGCATGAAAACTGAACCTCTCTGCCAAAGAAAAAGTCGACTTGGAAAACTACACCAAGTGATTATGTAAACACGTTTGAGTCGTAGTACACTATGTTTTACTGTACGAGTGTCAGACCGTCCAGTACTTCATCCCCCATGCTTGCTCCGCCTGGAACGATGGACAGTAGACGAGCGGTCCAGTGTAACCTTGAGAGATTTGATCGTTTGGACAATTTCCGCTATTGCCAGAGAGTCAAAAGGCAGCCAAACAGCTCAAGGTGTGGTCGTCTCACCTGCCAACTTGGCAGTATCTACCTCAAAGTCGTATCGCTTATTCCTGCTATCCCGCTGCACGACGATCTTGAAGAGTGTCGACGTCTTTTGTGATTGTTGGCAGACCAGGACACTCTTGATATGAAATGAAAGCGTCTTGCCACTGTCAAACACAGCCTTGGCCTTGTTCGCAGAAGGCATGATCTTTATGTAACATAATGAGCGCAATCCAACGCCCGCCAGCCAGACTCACATGAACATAAACACCGTCAATCGCTAGCGTGCGTTCCTGGCGAGCCAACATTGGCATCTTGCGATATATTGTATACCGCTGCGTTCCCATCGACGGCCGTGAGATTCACATAGAGACGGGAGTAGGAAAAGAAAAGACTAACCTTGTATGCGGCAGTATAGTCTGCTCCAGCACCGTGGTGCATCTCGGGCACATCTGAAATTCTCTTGAAAATAGACGCTGGCAGACAAACATGTGCACGGGAACCCAAATGAATATCGAGGTTCACAAACCATTTGGGTCAGTGGTTCGCGTAGCACGAGTTTCGGGTTCAATGCCCATTTGAGGGAGCATGGACCTCTTGACCAGTGTGAGCTCGCGTTTGCCTTCGAGGGAAGCTACGGTGCGGTCCAGATAGATCAAGATGTTGAGATCGTTGAGGATAAGGGCATAGTCTTTTGGATTTATAAGCTTGCGCTTGCGGCACACGAGCTCCAGCGCTTCCTGCATGTACATACCAGCAGACCTACGAAAAGGCTGTGAGCATCCGCAGAACAAGCAAACGATTCGCGTACACGGGTATCGTAGTAGAGATGTGGACTGCGTCCGCGGTATCTTCGACGCGTATCCGAAGAAAAATAGGAGGACCTTGGCTCGACGATGGGCCGAGGGTCGAAGACAGAACAGGGGTTGTCCCAAAAACAGAGCTGGTTGCGGTGCCCGGAACGGAGGGTGGCACAAGCCCGGGCGTAGGGAGCGCGTCAACTTTCTTTGGTGCAACCATGATTCTGGAAGGTCTCCGCTGAATTTTGCTTTCCAACTGCTCGTTCTGCTGGACTAGAAAGCGAGATGAATACTTCTTCTTGGGGTACAACGAAACAAACGAACTCTGGAGAGCAGTTGCTGCCAGGATCGCGAACGCATCAAAATTGAACTTTGAGATTTTTCCAGTACGATCAGGAGCTGAAATGGTCTTGGTGAACTACATCACGCCACACGCACTTGAGACTCACGGGGAAAATCTTCGTCAACTTCCCCGTCATCCTCGGCGATTCGCATGATCCACCCTATCCCAGATAACTTTGGGTGATTCTCGCTGAGACCCTCGTTGAGCTTCGGGAGCCAGCCCTCCTCCCAGTAGCTCCACAGTCCAAACCCGATAACCTCTTCAACAGTTGCGTCCCGCCGCACGTTAAGGATCATAAGCTTTCCCTTTGGCTCAAGTGCGTGAGGGAAAAAGACCTTGACGTCCATTGATGCAGACTCTCCACGCCCCGAAATGGCACCATATAATTCACTAAAAGGATTAGCAGAGCCACCTGTAGAGGCAAGCATTGCTGATAAGGCGGAGACCTTGAGTAGGGATGGGTGGACCACATTCCGCGAGAAATCAATGTCTGACATGGGGGCGTCAGTAATAGGTTGAGATATTGAAAGGCCTCGTCTGCGGCCTTCGGCCCTGACGATAAGAGGAACTGCGTGGTGATCGGTTGGTGGAGGTGGGCTGACTATCTCAAAGTGAGCATCGATTGCGTCATCTTGCTCTGGTGGGGACTGTGGATCATGGGACTCGTCGACCCCACGGGCCTCTGTGACAGGGCTGAGGCGAGATCGCGCACGTGTGCGTTGTCCGACGTAAGATGATGAGGCAAAGGCGGAAGGATTCGAAGCAGAAACAGCAGACGCTTGCCCCGACAGGACGGAGCCTACGTCGGAGGCGCTGTCAAAACCGGCACCAGACATGCGCGTAGCAGCAAAGTCGCTGTTCTACCGTTGAAATGGCCGAAGAAGCGGAGCACAGAAGGGACGTACGGATCGAATTCGTCACCCTCGTCCATATCATCGCCACGGTCGACGACGTCAAAGTCATCGTCATTATCATCTTCGAGAATGCCATCGTCATCGTCTGAGGAGGAGATTTCGGGGTTGAGAAATTTGTTCGTGTCAGAAGCGGGTTTCGGATTCGCAGATGCTTGACCTCGGCGAGCGAGCATGCGCTGCTTCCTACGGGCCTCCATTTCTGCGGCACCTCTGAACTTGGGAATAAACTGGACCTCCTTTGGGGGTGGTTCCGGAGGAAGAAGGTCGTCCTTCTGGGACGACCTGGACACGAAGGATGATATAGCCTCGGCCTCTTGTGGGCGCGGACCGTCGGTGTCGCCAGGAGTAACAGGATTGTTGCGGGAGAGAGCGGGCGGGTGAGTGGAATCCAGATCTGGTTGAACGAGACTGAGCCCATTGGCTGCCTGCGATACACGTCTGGAAGACGATGCACGCCGGCCAGAGACGCGCATCCCTAGGGCACCAGACCGGTTGCCCATGATGGTCTGGTGGTGTCTGAGACCAGTGGCAGGACCAGGATGGGGCGGGCGTGGCGCCTTGTCCTCGGGGTCGTCTTCGTCATCAGATATGGGTGGGCTGGAGGGAAAATCGAGCTCTGGCCAGCGGGAAGCATCGGCGAGGGATGCAGCGAGGACATAGGGATTGGAAGTGTAAGACGGGCTGAGAGAGATAATGCGGCCGCCGTATGGGTCGTCGACGTTGCGCAGATAGGACAGTCTAAGACTGTGCACGAGATATCTAGAAGAAAGGATGAGCACGGCGACGACGAACAAGAGACACTGACTGGGACACACCCGGGGTCGCTGACGAGGGACATGGGCGTCGCAGGACCACACAAGCTGAGCTGAGCTGAGCTGAGCTGAGCTGAGCGCTGAGACAGGGACAGGTCGCGCTCCGACCTCGACGTCGTCGATGCTGGTACCAATCGCCTGCAGGTTCGGTACGTGCTCGCTGCAGGGCGTCTGTCTTTCTTGTGCCAACTCAGTCGTTCAAGTTCCCTACGATCAGTGGATCGTCACCCATCTCGACGACAGATGGAAGGTAAAACAGGTCAAGCATTGGATCCTCGCCAAGTGCAACCTCCTCTCCTCCGGCCCAAGGACACACCGCTCGGTGTCCCCCATCATCTTTTCCCCCACCATCCGCGCCCGGTCCTCCCTCGACAGCGTTGAAGAGGGATACAACGAGGATGACGAACATTCCGACCAGGACTTGCCCCCTCGCCACCGACCGCCTAAGCCCGGAGTATACTCCGGGCTCAATGTAAACCCTCGCTTGTCTTCCCAGAGCACACAGCCAGGAAGTAGCCCTCTCGTTGATCAATATACTCTCATCTCTTTTTCTACCGGTTCGATCTTGGAGGACGAATTTGGCCTCTCGTGGTACCATCTCCGCCCATATGAGCTCCTTGAGATGCACCCAGCCGGCACAGTCGCCTCGCTCCAGCGTGGCGTCCTGGCAGAATATATACAACCATACTTTCAGGCCAAGGTCAGGATTCTGCGTGTTGTATGGAATCATAGATCGGGCCGTTTCGAGGCACCCGACATTGACATGTCATATGAACACTACGGTTGCATGACCAAGGACCAATTGGCTCATTCGCTCTCTCCAGCGTTGAGCAACTTTCAGCCGGACAAGAGACGTAAGACCAAGGCAAACTGGAAAGCTCGCTGGGTTGTCATCAACCAGGGAATCCTTTCCCTTTGCAAGGAGCATGCGGTACATCACTCTTCTGGTATCTTGCATGCACGACGCTGATCGCACGATATCAGACGAACCCTCCAGTCCAGCAATTTGCATTGGGTAACATGACTGCACTACGCGGCGCTGACGCACTCGAGCGCGCATTTTCGGTTATTACTCCCCCTCGCGTCGTCTGTGTCAAGTTTCGACCTCGATCCGCTTCGATGACGGCCGTGGTGTCTTCGCCACCATCTCCGCCGACCTCCCCGATATCAGAAGAGTCGAGAAGTAACCACCACGAATCCGTTCTGTACGTGGACTCTGTGTCCGACACGGAGCAGAGAGCAGAGCAGGACAGTTTAAAAGGGTGTGGATGCGGATACGACTCGAGTGACTCGTACAAGACAGAAGGGGAATGGGTTATTCTCGACATGCTCGACGATCACGGTGCGTTCCCCAGACCTCTTGGGCATGTGTGTTTAGTAAAAAGTACTCGAAGCATTTTCGAATATTCTTCGCGTCCTTCACCGAGAAGCCTACCGTCCGATGTCTTCTTCGTTTACTGTCTCGGCAAGCATCACGGCCGTTTCTCCTCGCTCGCCTGTTGCGATGTCGTTTGAGTCGAATGACACGGTTCCATATCCGGAATGGCGGATCCATACTGTCAAAAATGCACGCAAAGCAGGCATGGGCGATGTGGGGAGACCTATGGCATGGGTGCTGTGGACGGAAAAGGGTCTGGGGGAATCCTTGCTGGGTAATATCCGTCACCACCGGCAGACTTTCCTTCAGGAAATGCAGTACAAGACCCCTGCTATCCCACGTGACGCGTACGGAGACGACGATGGAAGTGACGACGAGAGCGAGGTGGAGTGGGAAGGGTGGGTAAGGGATTTGGAGCGCCAGAGTCGGGCGAGGTGGCGGTCGGGGAGGGACAGCAGATCTGGTGGGTCTTCGCAACTGCCCTCGCCACCTCTTTCGGAGGAATCGCCCTGTGGCTCGCCGAGAGTCCGATCGCCTTCGCTGTCTGGATCGATTCCCCCGCCGCCGCATGGACAGTACCCCAATATCGGTAATGTTGTTGGAGCTCGTGGGTACCATGGTGTGGGGCCTTCCCGTACCCCGGGGAAGATTCGGAATTCGACCGTTAGCACTGTTAGCGTCGGGAGGATGCCCTCTTCCCGGCGCCGTTCCTCGACGGTTTCGGCGACGACAAAGCATGACAAGGGCAAACAAGTGGAAGAACGGCTCTTGGATCGCTCTGCAGCTCATGCGAACGCGCAACCGGTTTGGGCGTCTGCGGGTATGCCGTGTCCGCCAAACACGCCAGTTCGTGCTGCCCGTTCAGGATCAAGTCTGAGGACAGCAGCCCTGGCATGCGAGTCTGACGCGCCCGAGCCACCCGAACCACCCTCTCCGTCGAAACGTCAGAGTGCATTCATGCGGGGCATGACGCTGCGTGCCGGCAAGCTTGTCAGAGGGCTCGAATCCGCCATCGACTTTGTGGACGAGAAGACGGTGTAATGACTACCAGCCTTGTAATAGTACATGCTTGGTTAACGACGTCCCGTGACCAGGGTGGTCTGTGCGCAGCTTGCCCAAGGTATATAACCGGGGGGTGGACGTGGCTGCTCCTTACCACTCTGGCCTTTTGGCTTAGATCAAGTGTAGTATCTGTTCTTAATAGTTTAACCACTATTATGAGGGCACCGCCCTCATTTTTTGGTTATCCAATTTTTGCCGCCCTTGTCCTCCGCGAGCTCTGCTTGCAACTCCGGGGGCGCGATGACCCCGCCACTGCACTGCCGGCCTGCGTCGTCGGGGGTCCTCCCTCGCACTCCTTTCTCTTTGCTGCGTCGCTACCAAGTGTCGGTGGACATCTTGTCAGGACACGGCAAACGGAACTCAGTGCATTTCGAGACATTGAATGTACAGAACATGTGCTAGAATGGAACGAGTGCGATGCTGTCCTTTCTCACGTGCGATGGTTGCGCCTCGAGCTTGTTGATGTCGTGCCACTGGAAGCGGTCGAGTCCGAGCATGCCAATGTCCGCAGGCGTGCAAGGAGACACGCTGCAAGCTGAAATGCCTGTCTCTGAACGTGAGGGGAACGCAGGGCTGCAAAGCCAAGGCACTGGCGACAAGCCCTGCTGCAACCAAGTTCCACAAGGTCTCCCCGAGTCGACACTGCCGTGAGAAGAGGTGGATGTTGCACGCAGATCTACGCTCGTGTGCAGTGGCTCCCATCCACGATGCTCGGCGGCGCCCATGTCGATAACCAGGGCGCTTGGCGGGAACGACCCTTGGATAGCCAGACCCTTGTATGATTTCGACTTCTTGTGCTGTGACCTCTTGCTCGTATCTCGGACCGGATGCAGTGATACGGTATCCTGAACAACCGCCGAGCTTGTGCGCTTTGCCAGTGCATGCCGGGGTGTTGCCAAGGTCGAACCAATCGTGTTTTCGCTCCGAGCGCCCACGACAGTCTGGTCGCTCCACGTGTCTCTCTCAAACCCTGGCTGCGGGGTGTGGAACACGTTGGCCACACTCGCAAGCGGAGAGAATCGGAGAGGTGGCAGAATTCTACCTTCTCCAGGAGAACACGGTGCAGAGTCTTTCGGTAGATGAAACGGAACGAACAGCGGCAGAGGTGGCAACGGAGGCACAGGCTTGCGATTGCACCTCAAGGAACATCGAGACAGCTGAATAGAGTCTCTTGCACTCATAAGCGAGGACAGCACGATAGCGTCGGGCGGTAGACCAGACAGGAACGAATATTCAACTTGACCGCTGTGGCTGGGACCATCGACCAGTCGGACCGAGGAGGGACTCGCACGTCTCACCCCCCTTGGGGGACTGCCTCCCACCAGTGCCACGCCGTGGGACCCACCAAAGTCGCCACAACCCGGATGGCAATAGGTCGAGCCATTTCGCCGCACCGAACCAAGCGATCTCGAGGAACCAGGGATCCGCGGGTGGCCAGACGACAAAGGAAGGACAAACTGACTCACGTCAACAGACGTGCTGGTCGTGACTGTAGACCTGGTGAGTCGAGTGCTTGAATAAGATATCTTGGTGTGCGCGAAAGCAGAGCGTGTCGAACTCATCATCGAGCTGGCGTGCCGCTGGTGTACGAATGAGGGCCTTTGCTCGCGCCACCAGGTAACACCGTCCAGTCTCGATATCAAGCTTGTCTCCCAGGTGGGAGACCCAAGGAAACCAACCAAGAGTCCACAGTACCGATCTCCTGGCTTGTCTCGTAATCCAAAGGCGGAGGTGCCGGCGGGCACAGGGCGGACACTAGCGCTGTGTGGAGCATGAATTGTTCCAATGCGACGATACTTCATGTAGATGAGTTTGATGGCGACGAGGAGAAAGAACAGAAAGATGGAGACCATGACGATGAGCGGAGTGTACGTCTTTGCTGTGACGGTGTCGGAATTGGACGAAAGAGGACGAGCGAGGCAGGGCGGGACGAGAGCGATCAAGAAGAACTTCATGGCTGAACGTGCATCGGACTGGCAGGAGACCAAGTTGAAGTTGCCTTTTCAACTGAATTCCATCGCGATCCCATTGACATTCGGTCGGGCCTGGTTGAATGAGGTTGAACTGACCCAAGCCGGCGCGCTCTCACTGGTAGCCATGCCCAGTGCTCGCATCCTCGTCTACTCCGCAACTGCCGGCTACAGGCACGACAGCATAGAGCCGTCTATTGAAGCTCTCAAGCAAAACGCGTCCTCTATCAACGTCGAGTTCGACTTCACCGAGGACAAGGGCCACTTCACGGACGAGAATCTGGCAACGTACGACGCCGTCCTGTTCTTGAACAACTCGGGAATAAGTGCGTGGCGACGTTCCATACCAGGTCATCGTCGACGAGACAACCAGTTCTTGATGACACGGGCAAGGCTGCTCTACAAAAGTACCTCAACGTAGGAGGCAACTTCATCGGCGTCCACTGTGCCTCCGACGCGCTGCGTGACACCCCGTTCTTTGGGAGGCAAATCGGCGAGATCATTCCGCATCTCCGCCAGCTCCTGTTGCTGCTCACCACCAGTCTCCCGCAGGGGCGTATTTCGACTATCATCCAGAAATCCAAGAGTCGGTGAGTCGCAGACCGCATGGCCAACGGCAGTCCTGCTCTGATCATTGCAAAAGGTGGTCGAGGTGGTCGATCCCACTCACCCGAGTACGAAACTGCTTCCCGCACGCTGGAGGTTGCTCGACGAGATGTAGGAGTCGAGACGGACCTGTCTTTCTTTTCTCATCGGCAGCATAGGTACAACTTCGAATCAGACCCCCGGGCTGTGGGCGCAAAGGTCCTACTTACAGCGGATGAGGATAGTTATTCAGGTGACTTGCCGTCCAGGGATCGGAGCATTGATTTGCTGACCAGATAGTTCCAGATCCCGGAGAAAGAAAATTTGATCATGGGACACCTCATCCTATAGGCACGCGTATTCCGGCTTCATCCTCTTTTAATTCTCAGTGATCGCAGCCTGGTACCAAGAACGCGGTGCGGGCGTTGTACCAGGCGGTGCTGCGGGTCGTAGCTGGTATACCGGCCTCGGACACTGCGCCGAAATTTGGAGTGTAAGCCATGTTGTTGTACCCTGCAGTTCTCCACATCTACTCTCACAAGGAC
>JBBPTT010000183.1:0-41187 GCA_038094175.1 Boletellus aff. lepidospora
ACTCTGAGAAAACGAGCAAGGCGAGACTACAGGGAGGGACGAGGGGTTACGGACCTTACTATTTGGTCCAGGGGCATGAGGACCGGATCGGACCGGGTGCTCCCTTTGCAGTTAGATTGGCTGTCCCACGTATTCTGCCAAGGGACAAAAAAAGGGGAGGCCGAGCGAGTGCGCAGATAATCTTTTTCGGGACGTAAAACAAAAAAAAAAGTAAGCTCGCGGACGTCCGTAAGGAGTGTGTATTCGACGGCTTACCTGAACCCAGTTTTGCGTCCTCGGTGACGGGAGGCAGTGCAGTGGCAGCAACATGTTGACGAGGGCGCATGCACGCCTCACCAAGTGCCTGCTGCGCGCATCCATCGGGCCTTGCGTGGATAGCTGGCGTTTGGAGGAACGGAGAACTTTCAGGGCAACTGCGTCATGTTTACTGAAAACCTCTGCAATCGGTTCCATGATGGCCCTGACGCCACTGACAATCAGCAAACCCGGCACCGGGCCAGAGACCGCCTTGCATGGACCTGCTTCCCTGCATGGGGCCGTTCGTCGAGCTCGACGCCAGAGTAGACGTGTCAGGTTTTGCCTGAGTGCGGACGGATCTCGCTACGGGTGTTACCCGTGATCTAAAACTGACAATCAAGAATAAGACCGCTTGCTCACTTCAGGGACTTGAAAGACTCGCAGAGAGCCATGGAATTGGAGCGTGCAAGGTAATGGTTATGAGTAGTGATGGGGTTCAACGTCCCCACGGTCCGAGACAGTCGTTCACGACGCGGCGATGGACGATACTCTGAATATCGAGCACGGCACAAATTATTCAGCGTTGCGTCTTCGTTCTCCTGGAATGGGGAGAGTAACTCAGAGCATGGAAGGAGGTCCTGGATGGATTATACATCGTCTCCCTGAAACGTCAAACGTCAAGATTGGAACGTCAATTATATTCATGATACGCTACGGTGGTTTGCAAAACCATGTAAGCTGCCCTTGCTATCTGGGACCTTGCTCGACGCCCGTGCTTCCAGTGCCGACTTGTGGACTTTCATCGTATGCAACGCGCTCCCCAAAACCGAGAGAAAATATATCAGGAAATACCTATTCATGCTACGCAATTTCGGTGGAGAAGAGTATCGGCACCCCAACCACCGGGAGAAGGCAGCGATCAGAAATGAGGGCGAGTGGATGGTGGCGTGACTGTACGTACGTTTTGCACATCTTCATGGGCGACGGTACTGGGAACCATCCATAAAGAAATGCTGACGGACCTTTGGTTGCAGAAAATCGAGAAAGAGGAAGGCGAGACAGCAGGCGCAGTGCCCTAAGAGAAGCTATCCGTCTTTTTGCGAAGAGCTGCTCCAAAGCATGTGATGGTTCCCTCGACGAAGACGCATTTAGGGAACTGCATGTATTTTCTGTTCACTTATATCAGGTATGCTGTTGTTGTTCTATATCTTGATGAAAGGACTGATCAAGAAGTTAGATCCGTGAAGAAGGCAGTACCTATGCAGACTCGTGCAACAACGATAACCAGAGACGATCCCACGTTTGTTCCCCACTTGGACGTCAGCTGGTCGTAGTCAGAAGGATCACTGCTAATGGTTAGTGGATGTTAGGGGCTCGTCATCGACAAGGGAATGCGTCCAGTTTGGATTTGGATTGGAGTAAGCAGTGGAGGCATTGGCTTTCGTCGCCAGGGATGGGTGATGTGCGAGACGGTGCTAGTAGTTGTCAGATCACCCCATCAGTAAGCCTTCGAGCCATATTGATGGGACACGTGTCTTATGGCACCACAGGATGGAAGCAGCCGCCTAATTAGCTCTGGAGCGGCAAAACAGCAGGGACCTGAATGGATGGTCTCAAGGTTTTTCCTAGTCAGGGCTCCCGCTATCTGATGGCTAGCTGGTGCAAAGTTGACGTGAATGACTTCGATTGATTGATGTGGCGGATTGTCATGGCGCCCAGGTTCTTGTTTCGTTTTTCGCCGTCCGAGGCGTACAAGATTGCCACACAGTCACGCTAGCGCTGCATTGGGCTATCAATAAGTGCCCTGGGAGGTTACCACTTTCAGAGGTCTGTAAGTGTTCCTATCGCCTCATGGTTCATATTTCGTTGTAACTTTCGCAAGACGAGAGACCGACAGGCTCCGGGGATGTCAGGGGCGGTGTTACCGAGGAGTTGCCCTTGTAAGTAAATAATAATACAATAGCCTGTTCAATGATTCATTCGTCGGCATAAAGTCGCCTCAGCCTATGGCAAAGCTAACTTATCCATTCGCTCGGTGATGCTGCCAGTCGGCGCCCTTCGGAGCTTCGACAAATATACAAGACCGCATGGTCCGCACCACAACACGCTCTAGGAGTTATTCTCCAGGCGTGTCGTTCGTTGGCAGACTTGCTGTGCTCCTAATCAGATCATCAGGGACATTACGTACTATGAGAACTGCCTCGTCATGCTGCAATGTGGCCTTGTACGGCTTCCGCCAATTTAACTGCCACCCGGAGTCAGTTATATGCATTTCCCAAACGTGTATCTGCGGCTTTTCTACTTCGATCTTTCAGCCCATCCGCTACGTCAAGACCATGACTTCCGCTCTACAGTCCACTATCGCAAGCATTATACTAAATAACTATGCGAGTCGTATGTTACCCCACACTTACAACCGCATATATTGATCTAGTGCTGTAATTCCCAGTCGTGCTGCTTACTGCGCTTGGATATGATTATAGTGAGTAATACGTGTCTGTATGTGTTTCTTTTCGTCTAAGAAACCCTCCCAGTCATCACGTTCCCAATGGAGGTATAACTTCGCCGACTTACTCTGTGAGTGTTTCACTGACTGTCGACTTTGCAGATAGAATACATTTGGGTAAGCAGATGCTTGTCCTACTGGTGGCTATAAAATTTCATGGGACTACAGAGCAAGCGATGGACATGGGTATCCATGCTGTTCGTTCTCGTGCGTGTCCCGCTCAGTTCCATGGCGCCATGCTTGTACTCAGCATTCACCCCCAGACGCGTTACTTTGGATTGTTCCATTTCATGTATGTCGATGATTGCTGTAATCCATACGAGCTGGTCCTGATTGGCTCGCAGAATGGTTGCCATATGTGTGTTCGAGAGCAAGTTAAACTATAATTCTTCTAAGCTAACCACCCTGGTCAAGTTTCTTTCTACACTGTTACTGCACAGGTAATTCCCTGTCCCTCTGATGACCGACTACACTAAAGATTTCAATTGATCGCAGATGTATGTACTCGTCTTCTATCCCTATACTGATTAAAAACAATTTCGATCATATCCGACAGTTGTGAGTATATTGTTTAATATTCTAATGTTCGCCTTGACTAGGGTCACTTTCTAGGCGACATGGTTTATCTTTTCGGCAATTGGACCATATGGATTTTTATTTGTTCTGCAGAATGTGAGATTTCGTTTTCACTTCATGCAACATGAATCATGTTGATTATCGACAGTGGTAATGATTCTCCGCGTTTGGGCATTGTATGGTCGATCGAAGTTCATCCTTGGCATTCTCTCGGTGCTCTATGTTATCGAAGTTGCCCTCTGTCTCGTTCATTGTGTTATAGCCGTCGCGGACAATGAGCTTCCAGGTATGTGAAACATGGCTCCAAGTCGTGCATTTTACTTAAGAAACCATTTCACGACCACAGCGAGCATCCGTCGAGTACTTGACACCTCATTTTGCGTGCCACAAATTCATGGGACCAAGTGGACTATCGCTATGGATGCTAGCCAACTTGCCCTCAGTACATCGATGTGTCTGCTCGTCGTCCTTTGGTTCGTTTGGCAGACATTTCATATGTACAGGACGACCCGGCGTATCCAACTGAATCGCTACGTGAACCTCCTTACGAGGGAAGGCATGGCCTACTTTCTCTCGTGCGTTCACGTCTCCTTCCTCCCTCCCGAACTAATGGCCATCGGCCACGTACAGCATGGTAGCCTATTCGCTCATCAATATGCTGGCCGTCACGGGAAAGCTCAAAATGAGTGGATCGCAAGGTATCCCGCTCGAGACGTTGGAATATGCGCCCATGATCATACTGGTCCCCCGATTCGTTCTGAGTTTACGGCGACTGTATGCGCTCGACCTTCAAGGTAGACCTTCAACAGAAATCGACACAGCATTCGGTTTTGCATCGAACTCTGGGCGTGAAGCCGCCGCGAGCATGATGGTGTTTGCGGAAGCTGTGCACCACGAGGAGTCGGTGCAGGACGAAGAGATACATATGGAAGAAAGGAAAATGGCAAAGTTGGATAGTGTGCACGATGGTAGTGATTATGAAGTCTAGAATCCCGAGCGGCATCAAGTTTGATCCGTTGGTCGTGGAGTTAAATTTATTGAATCAGCCTTTGTAGTCAAAGGATCCTCACTATGTACAACAGGGTGGGGGGCAGTGTGCACCACCTGTAGGTGGTGCTAGCAACAAACATTTGGTATTTACAATGAGCGTGGGGGGACTGTGAGGACGGTGGTACCTGTATATTGTGGGACACCGACGGTGGCTGTCGGCAGAGTGATGTACAAGTTCGAGGGGGATTGCAAGGCTAACATCACGGGAATAACTTAAGGTCCTGTCACTCAGAAACTTTCGGTAGCTAGTGTTTCGTAGACACCGACAAAGCGGCTGAGCTGGTCGTGATCGGTCGTGGTCCGATTCGGTCCGCGGTCTTCTCCGGTCTCGTGACCAGATTTTACATTCTCGGGTCACGCACGCAACACGCGCGACTGACATTAGTTTCGCAAACCGCTGTAAAACACTACGCCACACAGGTTCGCCACGACATCCAGCGGATATTTGACGTGTCAACTCCGCGCAAAGTATGTGGGTGATACAATTTTCAGTCAGGCATGTATCTGTGGTTTTTCCACTTCAGTCTTTCAGCCCATCTGCTGTGTCGGAACTATGACCTTCATTCTGCAGTCCACCGTCACAAGCATTGCACTAAATATCCCTGCAAATCGTATGTCACCTCACGTTTGCAAGCTGCACCAGCTGATCTAGCGCTGTAATTTCTAGTCGTGGTTGTCACCTCTGTTGGATATGATTACAGTGAGTAATACACGTTTGCATGCATATATCTTCTTTGAGAAATCTTCTCTAGTCCTCACACTCCCAATGGAGGTAGAGCTTGGTAGACTTGCTATGCGGGTGTTTCACTGACCGACGACTTTGTAGATAGAATACATTTGGGTAAGCACATGCTTGTCTTATTGTGGACCATATTTCTGACGTGACTGCAGGGCAAGCGATGGACATGGGTATCCACGTTGTTCGTTCTCGTGCGTATTCCACTTAGTCCGTGCATCATGCTTATGCTTACCATTCACCTCCAGACGCGCTACTCTGCCTTGTCCCGTTTCATGTATGTCGATGATTGCTACAATCCATACAAGCTGGTGCTGATCGGCTCACAGAATAATTGCTATATGTGTGTCCGAGAGCAAGTCAAAATTATAATTCTTCTAAACTAACCGTCCTGGTCAAGTTTCTTTCCACACTGTTACCGCGCAGGTAATACCCTGCCCCTTTGGTAATCAGCCACACTAATGATTTTACCTGTTTGCAGATGTATGTATTCATCTTTCATCCCTATACTAATCGACGACAGTTTTGAGCAACCGATTATATCCAACAGTTGTGAGCATCATGTTTGATATTCCAACCCGGACCACAACTAGGTCATCTAGGTGATATGATTTATCTTTTCGGCAATTGGACTCTATGGATTTTCGTTTGCTCTTCAGAATGTGAGATTTTCATTTCACCCCCACCAGATGGATCATGCTGATAGATTTTTGACAGTGATTATGATTCTCCGTGCTTGGGCATTGTATGGTCGATCGAAATCCATCCTTGGCATTCTCCTAGTTCTCTATGTTGTCGAAATTACCCTCTGTCTGGTTCATTGTATCATAGCTGTCGCGGACAATGAACTTCCAGGTATGTGGCACATGGCTCTGCGCCGTGCATCCCACAAAACAAAACCAACACTATTCATGATCACAGAGAGTATCCGTCGAGTACTGGGCATCTCATTTTGCGTGCTACAGAATCATGAGATCAAGCGGACTATCGCTATGGATGCTGGCCAGCTCGCCCTCAGTACATTGATGTGTCTACTCGTCATTCTTCGGTTCGTCTGGCAGGCGCTTTGTATGTACAGGACAACCCGGCGTATCCAATTGAATCGCTACGTAAACCTCCTCACGAGGGAAGGCGTGGCCTACTTTCTCTCGTGCGTTCACCTCTCATTCCTCCCCCACGTGCTCATGGCCATCTCCCCCATACAGCATCATATCCTATTCGCTCGTCAACATGCTTGTCATCACGGGAAAACTCAAAACGAATGGACTGCAAGGTATCCCGCTCGTGACATTGGAATATGTACCCAAGATCATACTGGTCCCCCGATTCGTTCTGAGTTTACGGCGACTCCATGCGCTCGACCATCGAGGCAGACTTGCAACTGAAATCGACACAGCATTCGGTTTTATATCAAACTTTGGACGCGAGGCAACCGTGAGCATGATGGTATTTGCGGACGCTGTACAGAATGAGGAGTCGGTGCAGGACGAGGAGATACATATGGAAGAAAGGAAAATGGCAAAGTTGGATAGTGTACACGATGGTAGTGACTAGGAAGTCTAGATGCTGCATCCTCGTTGGGGATGTGCTTGGTAGGACTCTCGAGAATTGTTGAGATGTATTCAGAAGCAACCTGGTTCAAGCTAGATAGCAAACCAAAGTGAGCGCATGCAACGAGTGCTACTGAGCTCGCGCGATACCCGAAACTAGTACACTAACCGAATGTGCACGGATTGTATTCGACAACTTACCTGAACCTAGTCTCGCGTCCTCGATAAGATGAAGCAGTGTACTGGCGGCAACAGGCTGATGAGGGCACAGAACAGCCCCACCATGCCGCGATATGACCGCGTACAGTTTCCGCCTCTTTATGTAACTTCTGCCCGAAGTCAGTTACTAATATGCCTCTCTCAAACGTGTATCCGATGTGGCTTTTCCACTTCAGTCTTTCAGCCCATCCGCTACATCGGACCTATGACCTCCACTCTGCAGTCCACCATCGCAAGCATTGCACTAAATAAGTCTGCAACTCGTATGTCACCTTGCGGTTGCAAGCCGCGTTTATTGATCTAGCGCTGTACTGATTCCTTGTCGTGGTGTTCACCGCTGTCGGATATGATTGCAGTGAGTAATACATGTTTTCATGCATTTATTTTCATTTTGGAAACCTTCTCCAGTCCTCACGTCCCCGATGGAGGTAGAGCTTTGCGGACTTGCCGTGCGGGTGCTTCACTGACCAACGACTTTGCAGATAGAATACATTTGAGTCAGCAGACGCTTGTCTCCTTGTAGACCATATATTCTGATGTGACTGCAGGGCAAGCGGTGGACATGGGTATCCGCGCTGTTCGTTCTCGTGCGTGGCCTGCTTGGCTCCATGGCACCATCCTTGTGCTGAGCATTCACCTCCAGACGCGTTACTTTGCATTGTCCCATTTCATACATGTCGATGATGGTTACAATCCATACGAGCTGGTGCAGATCGGCTCACAGAATGATTGCCATATGCATGTCCGAGAGCAAGTCAAAATCACAGATCTTCTGAGCTAACCATCCTGGTCAAGTTTCCTTCCACACAGTCACCGCGCAGGTAATACCCTGTCCCTCTGGTGATCAGCCACACTAATAATTCTATCTGACCGCAGATGTATGCGGTCGTCTTTCATCCCTATACTGACTAACAACAATGTCGAGAACACCCGACAGCTGTGAGTACACTGTTTAACGTTCCAACGTTTACCTTGACTAGGGACAATTTCTATGTGACATGGTTCATCTTTTCGGTAATTGAACTATAGGGATTTTTGTTTGTTCCACAGAATGTGAGATTTTCGTCTTCACTTCACGCAAGATGAATCATGTTGATTATCGACAGTGGTAATGATTCTCCGCGCTTGGGCATTGTATGGTCGATCGAAGTTCATTCTCGACATTCTCTTGGTACTTTATATCGTCGAAGTTGCTCTCTGCCCGGTTCATTGTGTTATCGC
Source organism: Boletellus aff. lepidospora (assembly GCA_038094175.1). Taxonomy (NCBI): domain Eukaryota; kingdom Fungi; phylum Basidiomycota; class Agaricomycetes; order Boletales; family Boletaceae; genus Boletellus; species Boletellus aff. lepidospora. Next base: position 8,096 of record JBBPTT010000183.1, read on the forward strand.
CGTCGTGGACAATGAGCTTCCAGGTATGTGAAACGTGACTCCAAGTCGTGTATTTTACTTAAGAAACCATTTCACGACCACAAAGAGCACCCGTCGAGTACTTGACATCTCATTTTGCGCGCCACAGATCCATGGGACCAAGTGGACCATCGCTATGGATGCTAGCCAGCTTGCCCTCAGTACATCGATGTGCCTGCTCGTCGTCCTTTGGTTCGTTCGGCAGACATTTCATATATACAGGACGACCTGGCGTATCCAACTGAACCGCTACGTGAACCTCCTTACGAGGGAAGGCATGGCCTACTTTCTCTCGTGCGTTCACGTTTCATTCCTCCCCCCCGAATTAATGACCATCTCTCACGTACAGCATCGTAACCCATTCGCTCATCAGTGTACTGGCCGTCACGGGAAAGTTCAAAATGAGTGAATCGCAAACTATCCCACTCGAGACGTTTGAATACGCGCCCATGATCATACTGGTCCCCCGATTCGTTCTGAGCTCACGGCGACTCTATGCGCTCGACCTTCAAGGCAGACCTTCAACCCAAATCGACAGGGCATCCGGTTCTTTATCGAACTCTGGGCGTGAAACAGTCGCGAGCACGATGATATCTGCGGACGCGGTGTATCACGAAGAGCCCGGTGCAGGACGAAGAGATATATATAGAAGAGCGGAAAATGGCGAGGTTGGGTAGCGTGCACGATGGCAGTGACTATGAAATCTAGACGGTGCATCCCGAGCGGCGTCAGGTTCGGTTTGGTGGTCGTAGAGTCAAATTTATTGAGTCGGCCTCTACGGTCAAAGGGCCGTCACTATGTGCAGCAGGGCGGGGCAGTGTGCCATCGCCTGCAGGTAGGGTTAGCAACAAACATCCAGTGTCTACGACGAACGCGAGGGGGCTGTGGAGACAGCGGTACCTGTTCGTTATATGACCCATCCGCGGCCGGATTGACAGTGGCTATCAAAGACGGAATCAGCCCGGAGCAGACGATCACGATCGCCTGTGCGGTTTGTGTTCCTGTGGATCGTACAAGCCATTCCCGGGCGGGCCTTTCAAATCAGGTTAGCACTCCTTCGGTGGCTCGGGATGGGTGCGCGAGACCCGTCGAGAAAGATCGGGGCACGCAGATGAGATTTTGCAATGCACAAGCGAGGATGCGCCACGATCGTTCGATTGCGATTACTCCACAAGGCCCGGGTCGACGTCGTAACAGGTTCTTGTTGGGGCCGTACCTAGTAGGACTTTCCGGGGCTGTTCGAATGTGTTCAGGTGCATTCAGAAGCAACAGTGAGCGCACTTCAAGCATCGCTTTGACTATGAGAAGGTCAGACCTGGAGTCCGTTCTCGTTATCGGAATCCGAGGTGCCACGCCGTACTTGAGAGCGAAGGGAAATAGAACAACAAAATGGAATCCCAGAACACGTAGGTCCTGTTTTCGTGCACATCTGAGTTCAGAGCAACGACGGCAGTCAGACTCCCAGCAATTGCGCGCGGGTAAGCAGCAGGGAACGAGGGTAAAAGACTCACGCGAGGATGACCCTGAGTAAATGAATGAGGCGGGACCACAGGGAAGGACGAGGGGTGCCAAACCTTACTACGTGGTCCAGGGGCGCGAGGACACGGACGGATGAATGCACGCGTGCTCCCTTTGCGGTTAGATTGGCTGTCCGCGTATTCCGCAAATGGACAAAAAAAGGGGGGGCAAGTGAGTACGCAGATAGGGGCCTGTCCAATTCCTTGTTCATCGGCGTGAAGTCGCTTCAACGTACGGCAAACCATTTGACTCAGCGGAGCCACCAACCGGCGGCCTTCGGGGCTTCGATAAATAGGGGAGTTTGCGGGTGTCGCATTTGTCGGGGTTACAACTGACGCTGTCGGGGCTTCAAATCGATCCAATCGTCGCATCAATAAGAACTACTGTACTCGCTTATGATCGACTCGATATCCCCTGTGAGATGTGAGTACGACGAAAAAAAAAAAGTTCATCAGACAGCCGTATGACATGTGAGAGATGAATCAATCGTAAGAGTACCGTATATCTCATGAAGTGTGGTAAGAGACCCGAATCAGTGCCGCGATTATCACCCAAATTACAAGTTAAACGGCCAAGAGGCAACAAACGGCAACAAACGGCGATGAACGGCGAGTGGTGCGAATGCTGAGCTGCAAGCGGCAACAAATAGATATTGAAACTCAGTTGGCGTTGCCGAGAGTGTCCGTTTGAACCTGCCGAAGTCCACTGACAAAACAACCGCAGCGGTCTTGGAGATCGTTGTCCAAACCGATTCTCAAAATGGCCCCCGAACGGATCCTGATTTCTACCTTGAGCTCCCCTAATATACAGGGCCGCACCACAGCACGCGTCACTCGCCAGGGATTCCGTTTGTCTGTAGACTTACTGTGCTCCTAATCAGGTGCGTCGAGAACCTTGCACGCCACTGTCAGAACTGCCTCGTCATGCTGCAATGTGGCCTTGTATGGTTTCTGCCCTTTTAACCCCCGCCCGGAGTCAGTTATATGCCTCTCTTAAACATGTATCTGTTGCTTTTCTACTTCAGTCTTAGCCCATCCGCTGTGTCGGAATCATGACCTCCACTCTGCAGTCCGCCGTCGCAAGCATTGCACTAAATAACCCTGCAAATCGTATGTTACCTCATGTTTACGAGCCTCATCTATTGATCTAGCGCCGTCATTTCCAGTCGTGGTGTTCACCGCTCTTGGATATGATTACAGTGAGCAAGGCATGTTTGTATGCATTTCTTTCCGTTTGAGAAACCTTCTCCAGTCCTCACATTCTCAATGGAGGTAGCGCTTTGCGGACTTGCTATGCGAGCATTTCACTGACCGAAGACTTTGCAGATAGAATACATTTGGGTAAGTACATGTTTGTCTTATTGTGAACTTGTGGTCCATATATTCTGATATGACTGCAGAAAAAGCGATGGACATGGGTATCTACGCTGTTCGTCCTCGTGCGTGTCCTGCTTGGTTCCATGGTACCATGCTTGTGCTAAGCATTCACCTCCAGACCCGCTACTTTGCATTATCCCATTTCATGTACGTCGATGATTGCTACAATCCGTACTAGCCGGTGCTGATCGGCTCACAGAATGGTTGCCATATGTGCGTGCGAGAGCAAGTTAAAACTATAATCATTCTGAGCTAACTGCCTTGGTCAAGTTTCTTTTTACACTGCTACCGCACAGGTAATACCCTGTCCCTCTGGTGATCAACCACACTAACGATTTTACCTGATTGTAGAAGTATGTCCTCGTCTTTCATCCATACACTGATCCACGATCATTTTGAGTAACTGATCATGTCCGACAGTTGTGAGTATCGTGTTTGAAGCTTCCGACCTGGACCATGACTAGGCCACTTAGGCGATATGATTTATCTTTTCGGCAATTGGACTCTATGGATTTTTGTTTGTTCCGCAGAATGTGAGATTTCATTTCACTTCCTGCAAGATGGATCATGCTGATCGGTTGTTGACAGTGATTATGATTTTCCGTGTGTGGGCATTGTATGGTCGATTGAAGTTCATCCTTGGCATTCTCTTGGTGCTCTACGTTGGCGAAGTTGCCCTCTGTTTAGTTCCATGTATTATCGCCGTCGTGGACAACGATCCCGCAGGTATGTGAGACATCACTCTGCGCTGTGCATTCCACATAACCAACACTGTTTTCATGATCACAGAGAGCATCCGTCGAGTCCTTGACGTTCCATTTTGCGTACTACAGAATCATGAGGCCAAGTGGACTATCGCTATGGATGCTAGCCAGCTCGCCCTCAGTACATCGATGTGTCTGCTCGTCATTTTTCGGTTCATTTGGCAGACATTTCATATGTACAGGGAAACACGACGTATCCAACTGAATCGCTACGTGAACCTCCTTACAAGGGAAGGCTTGGCCTACTTTCTCTCGTGCGTTCACGTCTCGTTTCTCCCTTGCGTGCTCATGGCCATCTGCCACATACAGCATCGTATCCTATTCGCTCGTCAATATGCTGGCCGTCACGGGAAAACTCCAAACGTATGGATCGCAAGGTATCCCGCTCGTGACGTTGGAATACGCCCCCATGATCATACTGGTCCCCCGATTCGTTCTGAGCTTACGGCGACTCTATGCGCTCGACATTCGAGGCAGACCTGCGACCGAAATCGACACGGCGTTCGGTTTTGTGTCGAACTTTGGACGTGAAGCAGCCGCGAGCATGATGGTGTTTGCGGACGCTATGCAGAACGAGGAGTCGGTACAAACCAAGGAGGTACACATGGAAGGAAGGACGATGGCAAAGTTGGGTAGTGTGCACGATAGTAGTGACGATGAAGTCTAGACACCGCATCCCGATCGGTCTCAGGTTCGCCTCTGTGGTCACGGAATTAGATTTATCAAGTCGGCCTCTGTAGACAAAGGGTCGTCACTATGTACAGCAAGGTGGGGGGTAGTGTACCATTGCCTGTAGGTGATGCTGGCGACAAACGTCCAGTGTCTGCGACGGGCGCGAGGGGGTGCGGGCGTGTATACGCCAGGCGGGCTGTGGGGACGGCGGTACCCGTATGTTGTATGACCCATCCGCGGCCGAATTGACAGTGGATGACGGAATCAGCCCGGAGCAGACGACTACGATCGCGTGTGTGGTTTGTGTTCCTGTGGCTCGTGCAAGCAAAGAAGGCGATTCCCGAGTTGGCATTTCGAAGCAGGGTGGGTGCACGAGACCCCTCGAGAAGGATCGGGGCATGCAGATGAGATTCTGCGGTACACAAGGATACGACACGGTCGTTCGACTGTCATTACCCCGCAAGGTCCGGGTCGACGTCGTGACAGGTTCTCGTTAGGGACGTACTTGGCAGGACTTTCGAATGTAAGGATCGCACGGCGTATGCGCGCAGCCACTTCGTCAAAGGCGTCGCCGCCATCATCACTCCAGTGACTCCACGACCTTTCATTGATATTTCCCTTCATCATTCCGCATGTTTCTTTCATTTCTCTTTCTCTTTCTTCCTGTACGCGAGCATGGCCACGAGCTAGTCTCGTTTAGTAGTAACGCCACGACCTTTGTCTCGGACACTTATTTAGTTCTACTGCGCTCATGTACATGATCATCGAATCGAACCCCACCGCACTTCCCTCCTCGTCTCAGTTTCCTGTCCACCGGTCTTCTGCATCGACGACGAGCGACATCGAGTCCGCCCGTGTCTGTGCCACGTTTGAGTCCAAGCCCGGACTCGCCCATTGCCATCCCTTATCACCAATCGCGGCTTAGCGATCCCCTTCGAACTCGTCGTCCCTTCACCGACAGCGACCGTCGGTCATCTACACGAAGGCTGTTCAAATGCATCCGGAAGCAACCTGGTTCAAACCCGGGAGCAGACCAAAGTGAGCGCATGCAACGAACTACTGAACTGACGCCATACCCGAGACTAGTGACAGCGGTACAGTGAACGCGCACAGATTTTAGGCTCACGTGGTAGCCTCTTCTTCAGGTATCGCTTTCACTACGTAGATCCTGCTTTCGTGAACATCTAATTTCAGAACAACGACAGCAGTCGGATTCCGGACCGCGGCGGCAGTCGCACGCGGGCAAGCAGCAGAGAAACCGATGGGAACGGGAATGAGGGATTCATGAGAGGATAACCCCGAGTAAATGAGTGAGGCAGGACCACAGGGAGGAGCGAGGGGTTCCAGACCTTACTTTTGGTCCAGGGACATGAGGAACGGACCGGACTGGGTGCCCCTTTTCGCGGTTCGATCAGTTGTCCCACGTGTTCCTCGAAGGGACAAATGGAGGGGGGAGGGCAAGCGAGTATGTAGATAATGTGTTTCAGGACATAAAACAAAAAGAGCAAATAAGCGCGTGGATGTCCGAAAGAATTGTGTATTCGACGGCCTACCTGAACCTTTTCGCGTCCTCGGTGATGGGAGGAAACAGTGCAATGGCAGCAACAGGTTGACGAGGGCGTATGTACACCTCACTGAGTGCTTGCTGCGCGCGTCCACCGGGCCTTGCGTAGACAGTTGGCGTTTGGACGAACGAGTAGCGTTCAGGACAACTGGGTCATGTTCTGTGACGGGTCCTATGGCAGCACTGAAGCCACTCAAATCAACAAGCCCGGCCCCAGGCCAAAGAGCGTTTGGCATGAACCTGCTTCACTGTATGCGGCCGTTCGTCGAGTTAGATACGAGAGTGGGCGTGTCAGGTTTTGCCCTGATTCAGTGCAGACGGATCCCGCCACGGGTGTTATCCGTGATTTGGAATTGACGATCAAGAATAAGACCACCTGCTCACTTCAGGGCTTGTGAAATTGAAGCGTGCAAAATGATGGTAGTGGTGAGGCTTACTTATGATCCCCACGGTCCGTGACAGTCGTTCACGACGCAGCGATAGACGACACTCGGAATTTCGAGCACGGCACAAATTGTTCAGCGTTGCATGGAGAGTAACTCGGCACGAGAGGATGTCTCGGATGGACACATCATATCCCTGAAACGGCGAACGTGAGATTGGAATGTCAAATACATTCACGGCACGTCAAGTTACCATTACAGTCGACTCCCTTATAACCCATACCCTTCGGGACAGCCTCGGAGGTATGGGTTATCAGGGAGTATGGGTTGTACGATAGGTGTGACAGACAGGTCACGGTGTCACATGTGATCCCTGAGCGTCCGACGCGCAGCGTGCTACTACGATGCGCTCTACAACACACACAGAAACCTACTTACGAGCAAAAATTTGAATCTATAAATACAAAATCCATACGTTTTCGCTTTTTTGAAGGACCGTTTAGCGTATTACTGTGGCCTGAAATATCCGCCAATTTCCTTACAATAGATTGGTCATGTGAATTCAGTCTTGCAAGTCCTGTTCATAATCTGATGCATGATCTAGAGTATCAAAAACCCGTTCTCTGTCTACCAGATTGCCTTCATTGTCCAACAAGTCAAGGTCAAGATCAGAGACAGGCTCCTTAGCTTTTATTTTATCCTGGAGTTTGGTTTTCCGGCTGGAGATCTGATACCGGAGTTTCTCTAGTCCTGCTCTGAGGACCGCGATGGGTTTCATAGATGTGAGAAAAAGCCAATGGCTTGGACCATTTTTGCCATTCTGAGATACTTGGGTTTCAAAATTATATAATTATACTACTTCTTTTGATGTTATCCTGGTGTTATCTGACCTAGGTATCGGTTATGCCCCCTCCAAATCACTATGGGTTATCGCGTATCGGGTATGGTGACAAATTTCCCGCAAACCAATGTGGGATATTGTAAAACGCATGGGTTATCGGGGAGTATCGGTTATACCTGCTATCGGTTATAAGGGAGTCGACTGTACTACCTAGGACCTTACCCGACGCCCACGCTCCCAATGCTGATCAACTTGGACTTTATGCATGCAACGCGCTCGTCAAAACCGAGAGAAAATTTACGGGGAAATATGTATTCATGCTACACAACTTAACAAGGAAGAGTCTCGACACTGCAGCCACCGGGAGAGAATAGTGATCAGCGATGGGGGCAACTGGGTGTAAAAGTGACTGACACTGACTGTACATGTTTGCGCATCTTCACGGGCGACGATTCTGGAAATCATCCGTAAAGACATACCGACCTTGGTCACAAGAAATCGAGACAGAGGAAGGCGAGACAGCAGGGGTAGTGTCCTCAAAGAAGACACTCGTCATGCTGCTCAAGGACCTGAGACGGTTGCGCTGAGAAGGAGATGCACGTGTTCTCCATTCGCCTATATCACGCATGCTGTTGTTCTATATCTGGATGAAAGGATTGATCGGGATGTTAAGTTTGTGAAGAAGGCAGTACCTGAGTATGCAGACCCGTGCAGCAACGATAACCGGAAGCGCCCCTGCGTTTGTTGCCCACTTGGATGTCAACTGGCCGTAGTCAGATATGTCATGGAAAGCTGCCGTGGCCAACGGCGGGAAACACTGAGAGACGAGCAGACAAGCGAACTGGACTACGCTCTGTTGGGGTGACTACGGCGTACGGACAAGGGGCGCTAAGGCACGTGACTAGTGGGTGGGTTTACAGATCACTGCTAATGGTCAGTAAATATTGGGGGCTCAGGCGCTCACCATCGACGAGGGAACGCGTCCAGTTTGGATTCGGAGGAAGCAATGGACGTATTGGCTTTTGTCGTCAGGGATGAGTGAGGTGCAAAATGATACTGGCGGGTGTCAAATCATTCGTTCAGTAAGCCTACCCAGTCGTTGAACTGGCACCCCTGACGCCAGAAGACGTGTCACTCTCATGGCACCATAGGACAGAAACGGCCGCCTAATTACGTATCACAACACACTCTGGGAGTTGCTCGCCAGGTATGCCGTTTGTTGGTAGACTCCTAATCAGATGCATCAAGAACCCTGTGGCACGCCATCAGAGCCGCCGCACCACCATGCCGCAATACGGCCTTGTACGGCTTCCGCCTCTTTAATCCCCGTCCAAAGTCAGTTATATGCCTCTCTCAAACCTGTATCTGTGGCTTTTCCACCTCAGTCTCTCGGCCCATCCACTACGTTGGAATTATGGCCTCCACTCTGCAGTCCACCGTCGTAGGCATTGCACTAAACATCCCTGCAAATCGTATGTCACCTCATGTTTGCAAAGCGCACCTATTGATCTAGCGCTGTAATTCCTAGTCATGGTGTTCACCGCTCTTGGATATGATTACAGTGAGTAATACATGTTTGTATGCGTTTATTTTCATTTGAGAAACCTTCTCCAGTCCTCACGTTCCCAATGGAGGTAGAACTTTTCAGGCTTGCTTTGCGGGTGTTTCACTGACCGACGACTGTGAAGATAGAATACATTTGGGTAAGCAGATGCCTGTTTTATTGTGGACCATATTCTGATATGACTGCAGGGCAAGCGATGGACATGGGTATCTACGCTGTTCGTTCTCGTGCGTGTCCCGCTCGGTTCCATGGCACCACGCTTGTGCTCATCATTCACTTCTAGACCCGCTACTTTGCGTTGTTCCATTTCGTGTATGTCGATGATTGGTATAATTCATACCAGCTGGCCCTGATCGGCTCACAGAATGATTGCTATATGTGTGTTCGAGCGCATGTTAAAACTATGATTCTTCAAGCTAACTGTACCGGTCAAGTTTCTTTCCATAGTGTCACCGCGCAGGTAATACCCTGTCCCCCTGGCGATCAGTCATACTAACAGTTTTACCTGATTGCAGATGTATGTCCCCGTCTTTCGTCCCTATACTGGTCAACGATAATTTTGAGCAACCGATTATGTCTAACAGTTGTGAGTATTATATTTGACCTTTCCGACCTGGACCATGACCAGGTCACTTAGGCGATATGATTTATCTTTTCGGCATTTGGACTCTATGGGTTTTTGTTTGCTCTTCAGAATGTGAGATTCACTTCCCGCAAGATAGATCGCGTGATGAATCGTTGACAGTGATTATGGTTTTCCGTGCGTGGGCACTGTATGGTCGGTCGAAGGTCATTCTTGGCATTCTCTTGGTGCTCTATATTGTCGAGGTCACCCTCTGTTTGATTTCATGTATTCTAGCCGTCGTGGACAACGATCTCCCAGGTATGTGAGACATCACTCTGCGTCGTGCATTCCTCATGACAAAACCAACACTATTTTCATGATCACAGCGAGCATCCATCGAGTACTTGGCATCTCATTTTGCGTGCTACAGAACCATGCGATCAAGTGGACTATCGCTATGGATGCTAGTCAGCTCGCCCTCAATGCATTGATGTGTCTGCTCGTCATTCTTCGGTTCATCCGGCAGACATTTCATATGTACAGGGAAACACGACATATCCAACTGAATCGCTATGTGAACCTCCTTGCGAGGGAAGGCATAGCCTACTTTCTCTCGTGCGTTCACGTCTCGTTTCTCCCTTGCGTGCTCATGGCCATCTGCCACATACAGCATCGTATCCTATTCGCTCGTCAATATGCTGGTCTTCACGGAAAAACTTAAAACGAACGGACCGCAAGGTATCCCGCTCGTGACATTGGAATATGCGCCCAAGATCATACTGGTCCCCCGATTCGTTCTGAGTTTACGGCGACTCCATGCGCTCGACCTTCAAGGCAGACCTGCAACTGAAATTGACACAGCATTCGGTTTTGTGTCCAACTCTGAACGTGAACCAACCGCGAGCGTGATGGTGTTTGCAGATGCTATGCAGAACGAGGAGTCAGTGCAGGACGAAGAGACACGCATGGAAGAGAGGAAAATGGCAAGGTTGGGCAGTGTGCACGACGGCAGTGACTATGAAATCTAGCCGGTGTATCTCGAGCGGCATCAGGTTCGGTTCGGCGGTCATGGAATTAAATTTATTGAGTCGGTTTCTGTAGTCAAAGGGTCGTCACTATGTACAACAGGGTGGGAGGTAGTGCACCATCGCCGATATGTGATGCTAGCAACAAACGCTCAGTGTCTATGGCGAGTGCGAGAAGGCTGTGGGGACGGCGGTACTTGTACGTTGTATGACTCGTCCGCGGCCGGATTGACAGTAACCGTCAAAGACGGACCCGGAGCAGACGATCACGATCACCTGTACGGTTTGGGGGTTCCCGCGGACCTTGCAAGCCAAGACAGCCATTCCCAGATTGGCAAATCAGGTCAGCGTTCATTCGGTGGCTTGGGGTGAGTGTGCGAGACTCGTCGAGAGGGAAGTAAAAAAAGGATACGCCACGGTCGTTCAACTGTCATTACTCCACAAGGCTCGCATTGACATCGTGACAGTTTCTCGTTGGGGACGTACTTGGTAGGACTTTCCAGGACTGTTCAGAAGCATTTGGAAGCAACCTGGTTCAAACTCGAGAGAAAAAACCAAAGTGAGCGCATGCAACGAGTGCTACTAAACTGGTGTGATACCCGAGACTGGCAACAGTGGTACAGTGAACGCGCACGGATTCTCACGGGGTGGCCTCTTCTTCAAAGTCCAGGTATCGCTTCGAGTCTTTGATTATGAGAAATTCAGCCCTGGAGTCCGTTCCCGTTATCTGCATCTGAGGTGTTACGCCGTACTTGAGAGTAAAGGGAAACGGAATTCCAGAGTATGTTGAACCTGGTTTCGTGGACATCTAAACTCGGAGCAGCGACGGCAGTCACATTCCCGACCACGGTGGCAATTGTGCGCAGGTAGGCGGCAGAGAAACGAATGGGAACGAGGATAGAAGATTCGTGAGGGGATGACCCTAAGAAAGTGAGCAAAACGGGAGTGCAGGGATGGACGAGGGGTGCCAAACCTTACTATTTGGTCCCGGAGCGTGAGGAGCGGACCAGACCGGATACTCCTTATTCGCGGCTAGGTTAGTTATCCCACGTATCCCGCAAATGGACAAAAAAGAGGGGGCCAAGTGAGTGCGCAGATAATCTTTTTCAAGACGCAAAACAAAAAGAACAAATAAGCGCATGAACGCCCGAAGGAAGTGTATTCGACAGCTTACTAGTTTCGCGTCCTCGACGGGAGGAAGCAGTGCAATGGCGGCAACAGGCTGGCGAGGCCCCACCGAGTGCCTGCTGCGCACGTCCACCGGGCCTTACGTAGACACCTGGCGTTTGGACGAACGAGTAGCCTTCAGGACAATTGCGTCATGTTTACTGAGATCTCTGCAATTGGTCCCATGATGGCCCTGACGCCACTGAAAATCAACAAGCCCGGCCCCGGGCCAAAGAGGGTCTGGCATGGACCAGCTTCCTTGCCCGGGGCTGTTCGTCGAGCTCGACACAAGAGTGGGCGTGTCAGGTTTTGCCCTGATTCAGTACGGACGGATCTCGCTACGGGTGTTATCCGTGATCTGGAACTGACGATCAAGACTAGTGACCTATTCACTTCAGGGACTTGATAGACTCACGGAAAGCCATGGAATTGGAGCGTGCAAGGTAATGGTAGTGGGGAGGCATGGGCCCCCACGGACCATGACAGTCGTTCACGACGTAACGATAGATGGCACTCTGCACATGATTTTCACAGCTTGATTGTTCAGCGTTGCATTAACAGTAATTTGTTCATGGCCTTATCCGGACTTGGCGCACTTGAGCGCCGCGGAAAGTGCTGCAAGTAGGCTAATTGGCGAAAACGGGTTTAAGCAACGCGATCAAGACGAAAAAGTGGTCTGTGTCGCTTACCGAATGCCTCTGTGCGTGGCGGGGGACCGGCATCTGTGCGGGCTAGTTCCCGCACAGTACCGCATGGGAACGATCAAACGCCGATGGATACCCGAAAGGGCCCTGTTTGCTCGAGCAGCCCGTGGGATCGTGCCTCGCCATGAGGACACCACGATGGTTCCGGAGCTCCGGCCTCGCCCTGAGTCTCGGACACAGCTCCAAACCATTCAAGAAGTGGTTCCTTCCTCGTCGCATGGCGGCGGAGGTGATGAGCCCACACTTGTCTCTCGTCGTTGCGTGGTGCCGGAGATGGTGGCATGCACCGTTGTGCTGCCCGTGCCGCCCTCGTAACATCGTCCAGTAGTGGTGCCCTGCACTCACCCCACTGTCGTCGTGCGTTGGTGGCAGTTGGCATGCGGCTGCGGTGCCCTTGCCGTTGCTGTTGTTGCTACGTGCTAGCGGAGGTTGGCACCCACTCCTTGGGTGACAACAAGAGTGGGATTCTGAATATCTTGACGTAAACATGTTGATGCGTCAACGTTCTACCAAGGTCTCGTTGCTCAACCACTCGTCACGTCAAATTCAACCACTTGGCCAACTTACTAACCTGAGAGCAAAGCGGGGGCAGCGCAGTGGTGCGGCCGTCGTCTTCCAAGTCAGGTCCTCTCACTGTTTTTCCTCAGACAATGACAGTGAGGGCGAGGGCAGCGCAAAGGCGCGCCCACTATCAACGCTATGACAGCGGTGCGACAGCACCGCGACTCGGAGGAGGGCTTGGGCAGTGCAGCAACGCGCCCACCACCGATCCATGACGACAGCGACGACGAACGGGGTGCGACGGCCAAGTCCCATCACTCTCATATGACTCATGACCAGGGAAATTCCGGCACAATGGCGTGCCCATTACCAACACCGCGTGCAACAGCTGCTGGGCCTGCTGGTTTGATCACTCTTTTACCTTTGTAAGCATGCCGCGCCGGCTTACCTGATTCCGGATAATCAGCATATATACCGTCTGGGGATGGTAGTCACTCAGCGTCGTAGCCTTTTGGCATGGCAGTTAGGCGCCAGCGGTCCGGCCCTTGCAGTATTTTTCTCTTAGTCGATGCATAGTGCAACTTGATGCCATATTCCACTTTTACCCGTTGAGCCAGCGTTCCAGGTGTAGAAGTGCCCCTCCGATCTCAGGAGCTCGAGTAGCCTTGTGCCACTTGCGAAATCTGCACCTACAACAGTCCTCTTGGACCACTCGTGCCAAAGTGGGAAAAGCGGCGTGCAAGTCCGGATAAGGGCACGACTAAAATACTCAGATGCATCAAGAACCTTGTGCACCATCAGAAGTTTCAGAGCTGCTCCACCATGCCGCAATACGGCCTTGTACGGTTTCCGCCTTTTTAACCCCAGCCCGGAGTCAGTTATATGCACTCTCAGACGTATATCTGTGGCTTTTCCGCTTCGGTCTTTCAGCCCGTCCGCTGCGTCGGAATCATGACCTCCACTCTGCAGTCCACCGTCGCAGGCATTGCACTAATTAACCACGCAAATCGTGTGTAACCCCATACTCGCGAACTGCATCTACTGATCTAACGTTGTAATTCCTAGTCGTGCTGCTCACCGCGCTTGGATATGATTACAGTGAGTAATACATGTCTGTATTCGTTTCTTTTCGTCTAAGAAACCTTCTCCAGTCCTCACATTCCCAATGGAGGTAGAGCTTCGTTGACCTACTCTACGAGTGTTTCACTCACCGGCGACTTCGCAGATAGAATACATTTGGGTGAGCAGTTCCTTGTCTTACTGCTGACTATGAATTCTGATCGGGTTGCAGACCAAGCCATGGACATGGGTGTCTACGTTGTTCGTTCTCGTGCGTGCCCCGCTCGGTTCCATGGCGCCATACTTGTGCTAAGCATCCACCCCCAGACGCGTTACTTTGGATTGTCCCATTTCATGTATGTCAATGATTGCTACGATCCATACCAGCTGGTCCTGATCTGCTCACAGAATGGCTTCCATATGTGGGTTCGAGGGCAAGCTAAGATCATAATTCTTCTAAGCTGACTGTCCTGGCCAAGTTTCTTTCCGCAGCGTTACCGCGCAGGTAATACACTGTCCCTCTGGTGATCAGCCACACTAATGATCTTACCTGATTGCAGATGTACGTGCTTGTCTTTCATTCCTATACCAATTAACAACAATTTTGATCATACCCGACAGTTGTGAGTATATCGTTTAACGTTCCAATGTTTACCTTGACTAGGGTCACTTTCTAGGCGACATGGTTTATCACTTCGGCAATTGGACCATATGGATTTTTGTTTGTGCTGCAGAATGTGAGATTTCATTTCACTTCTCTCAAGATGGATCACGTTGATAGATCGTTGACAGTGATTATGATTTTCCGTGCGTGGGCATTGTATGGTCGGTCGAAGGTCGTCCTTGGCATTCTCTTGGTGCTCTACGTCGTCGAAGCTACCCTCTGTTTAATTCCATGTATTCTTGCCGTCGCGAACAACGATCTCCAAGGTGTGTGAAACATAACTCCGAGTCGTGCACCCCTCATAGCACAACTGACGCTATTTTCACGATCACAGCGAGCGTCCGTCGAGTACTTGGCTTCTCCATTTGCCAGGGACAGAACCATGAGATCAATTGGACTATCGCCATGGATGCTAGCCAGCTCGCCCTCAATGCATTGATGTGTCTGCTCGTCATTCTTCGGTTCATCTGGCAGACACTTCGCATGTACAGGGCAACCCGACGTATCCAACTGAATCGCTATGCGAACCTCCTTACGAGGGAAGGCATGGCCTACTTTCTCTCGTGCGTTCACGTCTCCTTCCTCCCTCAGGTACCCATATCCGTCTGCCACATACAGCATCATAGCCTATTCGCTCGTCAACATGTTGGCTATCACGGGAAGGCTCAAAACGAACGGATTGCAAGGTATCCCGCTGGTGAAATTGGAATATGCGCCCATGATCATACTGGTCCCCCGATTCGTTCTGAGCTTACGGCGACTCTATGCACTCGACCTTCAAGGTAGACCTTCAACGAAAATCGACACGGCATTCGGTTTCGCATCGGACTCTGGACGTGAAGCAGCCGTGGGCATGATAGTATTTGCGCACACTTCGCAGGACGAGGAGTCGTTGCAGGACGAAGAGGTACATTTGGAAGAAAGCAAAATGGTAAAGTTGATCAGCGTGCACGATGGCAGTGACGATGAAGTCTAGCCGCCACATCCCGAGCGGCGTCAGGTTCGATTCTGTGGTCATGAAATTAAATTTATTGAGTCGGCCTCTGTAGTCCAAGGGTCGTCACTACGTACAGCAGGATGTGGGGTAGTGTGCTATTGCTTGTAGGCGATGATGGCGACAAACATCCAACGTCTACGACAAGCGTGAGGGGGCGCGGCGTGTACACGCCAGGCGGGCTGTGGGGACGGCGGTACCTGTATATTACATGGCCCGTCCGAGGTCGGATTGACAATATCATGATTGCCTATGCGATTTGTGGGTTCCTGTAAATCGTGCAAGCCAGTCATTCCCGGGTCAGTCTTTCAAATCAGGTCAGCATTCCTTTGGTGGCTTGGGGTGGGGGCGCGAGACCCGTCGAGAAGAATCGGGGCATGCAATGAGATTCTGCAGTGCACAAGCGAGGATACGACACGGTCGTTCGACTGTCATTACTCCGCAAGGCCCGGGTTGACGTCGTGACAGGTTCTCGTTAGGGACGTACTTTGGTAGGACTTCCAAGGACTGTTCAGATGCATTCAGAAGCAACAGTGAGTGCATGCAACGAATGCTACTGAGCTAACGCGATACCCGAAATTGACAACGGTCGTACAGTGAACACGCGCGGATTCTCATGGGGTAGCTTCTTCGTCAGGTATCGCTTTGACTACGTAGAACCCGTTTTCGTGGACATCTAAATTCAGAACAACGACGGCAGTCAGATTGCGGACCATGGCGGCAATCGTGCGCCGGTAAGCAGCAGAGAAACCGATGGGAACGAGGATAGAGGACTAATGAGAAGCCTGGGTAAATGAGCGAGGCAGGACTACGGGGAGGGACGAAGGGTGCCAAACCTTACTGTTTGGTCCAGGGGAATGACGAGCGGACCAGACCGGGTGCTCCCTTTGCAGTTAGATTGGTTGTCCCACGCGTTCCGCAAAGAGACCAGAAAAGGGGGCCAGGTGGATATGCGGGTAATCTTTTTCGGAACATAAAACTTAAAAAAAAAAAAAAAAGTAAGCGCGCGAATATCCGAAGGGAGCATTCGACAGCTTACCTGAACCTAGTTTCGCGTCCTCGGTGACGGGAGGCAGTGCGGTGGCGGCAATGGATCGACGAGGGCGCACGGGCACCTCACCGAGTGCGTGCTGCGCGCCCACCGGGCCTTGCATAGATAGCTGGCGTTCGGACGAATGAATAGCCTGCAGGACAACTGGGTCATCTTCTGTAAGAGGTCCTATGGTGGCGCCGAAATCACTCAAAATCAACAAGCTCGGCTACGGGCCAAATAGCATCTGGCCTGCTTCGCTGGACGCAGCCGTTCGTCGAGCTCGACAAAAGATTAGGCGCGTCGGATACCGTCGACTCACCTTTTGTCCTGGTGAGTCAGTGCAGGTGACGGATCTCGCTACGGGTGTTACGATCCCGATGGTCCGTGACGCGTGACAGCCGTTCGCGACGCAGCGATAGACGGTGTGGCAGTGCAGTGGCAGTGAGGGTTGGGGGAGAGCCGAGATGGGAGAGGAGAGAGCAGAGCAGCAGCAGGCATGAGGGTGTCCTATTCAGTCATGGCCCTTCAAACAGTACTTTGGTATGTCGTTCTATAGTAGACTTGCTATGCTCCTAATCAGATGCATCAGGAACCCTGTGGCAGCCTGAGATATCTGGCAGAACCGCCCCCCCCCATGCCACAACTTTATCATGGCCTTGTACGGTTTCCGCCTCTTTAGCCCCCGCCCGGAGTCAGCTCAAATACGCCTCTCTCAAACGTGTACTTATCTGTGGCATTTCCACTTCAGTCTTTCAGCCCATCCGCTGCATTGGAACTATGGCCTCCACTCTGCAGTCCACCGTTGCAAGCATTGCACTAATTAACCACGCAAATCGTATGTCAGGTCCCCACACTTGCCAGCCGCATTTACTGATTTAGCGCTGTAATTCCCAGTTGTGCTGCTCACTGCGCTTGGATATGATTACAGTGAGTAATACATGTCTGTATGCGTTTCTTTTCGTCTAAGAAACCCTCTCCAGTCCTCACATTCCAAATGGAGGTAGACTTTCACTGACCTGCTCTGCGAGTGCTTCACTGACCGACGACTTTGCAGGTAGAATACATTTGGGTAAGTATATGCTTGTCTTACTGTTGACTATAGATTCTGATAGGGCTTCAGACCAAGCCATGGACATGGGTGTCTACGTTGTTCATTCTCGTGCGTCTCTCACCCGATTCTATGGCATCATACTTGTGCTGAGCATCCACCCTCAGACGCGTTACTTTGGATTGTCCCATTTCATGTATGTCAATGATTGCTACGATCCATACAAACTGGTCCTGATCGACCCACAGAATGGCTGCCACATGTGGGTTCGAGGGCAAGCTATGATTATAATTCTTCTAAGCTGACTGTCCTGGCCAAGTTTCTTTCCACACTGTTACTGTCCAGGTACTACCCCATCCCTCTGGTGATCAGCCACACTAACGATCTTACCTGATTACAGATGTATGTGCTCGTCTTTCATCCCTACACTGATTGACAACCATTTCGATTATACCCGACAGTTGTGAGCATATTGTTTAACATTTCAACGTTCACCTTGACTAGGGTCACTTTCTAGGCGACATGGTTTATCACTTCGGCAATTGGACCATGTGGATTTTTGTTTGTGCTACAGAATGTAAGATTTTCATTTCACTTCCCACAAGATGGATCGTGTTGATAAACCGTTGACAGTGATTATGATTTTCCGTGCGTGGGCGCTGTATGATCGGTCGAAGGTCATCCTTGGCATTCTCTTGGTGCTCTACGGCGTCGAAGTTACCCTCTGTTTAGTTCCATGTATTATCGCCATCGTGAACAACGATTTTCAAGGTACGTGAAACATAACTCCGAGTCGTGCACCCCTCATAGCACAACCGACACTATTTTCATGATCACAGCGAGCATCCGTCGAGTACTTGGCTTCTCAATTTGCCAGGGACAGAACCATGAGATTAAGTGGACCGTCGCTATGGATGCTAGCCAGCTCGCTCTCAATACACTGATGGGTCTGCTCGTCATTCTTCGGTTCATCTGGCAGACACTTCGCATGTACAGGGCAACCCGACGTATCCAACTGAATCGCTACGTGAACCTCCTTACGAGGGAAGGCATGACCTACTTTCTCTCGTGCGTTCACGTCCCGGTCCTCCATCACGTACCCATGGCTATCTGCCACATACAGCATCATATCCTATTCGCTCGTCAATATGTTGGCCATCAAGGGAAAACTCAAAACGAATGGATTGCAAGGTATCCCGCTGGTGAAATTGGAATATGCGCCCATGATCATACTGGTCCCCCGATTCGTTCTGAGCTTACGGCGACTCTATGCACTCGACCTTCAAGGTAGACCTTCAACGAAAATCGACACGGCATTCGGTTTCGCATCGGACTCTGGACGTGAAGCAGCCGTGGGCATGATAGTATTTGCGCACACTTCGCAGGACGAGGAGTCGTTGCAGGACGAAGAGGTACATTTGGAAGAAAGCAAAATGGTAAATTTGATCAGCGTGCACGATGGTAGTGACGATGAAGTCTAGCCGCCACATCCCGAGCGGCGTCAGGTTCGATTCTGTGGTCATTGAATTAAATTTATTGAGTCGGCCTCTGTAGTCAAAGGGTCGTCACTATGTACAGCAGGATGTGGGGTAGTGTACTATTGCTTGTAGGCGATAATGGCGACAAACATCCAACGTCTACGACAAGCGTGAGGGGGCGCGGCGTGTGCACGCCAGGCGGGCTGTGGGGACGGCGGTACCTGTACATTATATGGCCCGTCCGAGGTCGGATTGGCAATGGCTGTCAAAGATGGTGCCAGCCAGGAGCAGACGATCATGATCGCGTGTGCGGTTTGGGGGTTCTTGTGGATCGCGCAAGCAAAGACAGCCATTCCCGGGTCGGCTTTTCAAATCAGGTTAGCATTCCTTCGATGGCTCGGGGTGGGTGCGCGTGGCCCATCGAGAAGGATGGGGACATGCAGATGAGATCCTGCGGTACACAAACAAGGACACGGCACGGTCGTTCGACTGTCGTTACACCGTGAGGTCCAGCGTTGACGTCGTGCCAGGTCCTCGTCGGGGACGTACTTGGTAGGACTTTCCAGGACTGTTCAGATGCATTCAGAAACAACCTGGTTCAAACTCGAGAGTGAACCAAAAGTGAACGCACAGAACGAGCGCTACTGAACCGGCGCGATACCCGAGAGTGGCGACAGTGGTATAGTGAACGAATTAAGTCACGGGGTGGCTTCTTCAGGTATCGCTTTGACTGCGAGAAATGCAGGCCTGGAATCCGTTCCCGTTATGGGCATCCAAGGTGTCACGTCGTACTTGAGAGTGAAGGGAAATGGAACATTTAAAATGGAATCCCAGAGTACGTAGATCCTGGTTCCATGGATATCGAAATTTCGAGCAGCGACGGCAATCACATTCTGGATTCCGGTGGCAATTGCGCGCCGGTAATCGACAAAGAAACTAATGGGAAGGAGGATGGAGGGCTCATGAGAGGATGACTCTGAGAGAGCGAGTGAGACGGGACTACAGGAAGGGACGAGGGGCGCCAAACCTTACTATTTTGTCCAGGGACATGAGGAGCAGACCAGACCGGGTGCTCCCTTTGCAGTTAGATTGGTTGTCCCACGAATTCCGCAAAGGGAAAAGAAGGGGGGGCCAAGTGAGTGCGCAGATAATCTTATTCAAGACGTAAAACAAAAAGAACAAATAAGCGAGTAAATGTCTGAATGGAGTGTGTATTCGGCAGCTTACCTGAACCTAGTTTCGCGTCCTAGACGGGAGGAAGCAGTGCAATGGCAGCAACAGGCTGACGAGGGCGCATGTACGCCTCACCAAGTGCCTGCTGCGCATGTCTACCGGGCCTTGCGTGGGCAGCTGGCGTTTGGACGAACGAGTAACCTTCAGGACAATTGCATCATGTTTACTGAAAATCTCTGCAATTGGTCCCATGATGGCCCTGACGCCACTGAATGTCAACAAGCCCGGCCCCAGGCCAAAAAGCGTCTGGCACGGACCTGCTTCCTAGCACGCCGCCATTCGTCGAGCTCGACACAAGAGTGGGCGTGTCAGGTACCATCGACTCGCCTTTTACTTTGATTCAGTGCGGACGGATCCTGCTACGGGTGTTATCAGTGAAAAACCGTGATTTGGAACTGACGATCAAGAATTAGACCTCCTGCTCACTTCAGGGACTTGATAGACTGACGGATAGCCGTGAAATTGGAGGGTGCAAGGTGATGGTAATGGTGAGGCTTGAGACCCCCACGGCCGATGACAGTCGTTCACGACGCAGCGATAGACGGTACTCTGAAGACGATTGTCGCAACTTGATTGTTCAACGTTGCCCCTTCATTCTCCTGCAGCGAGGAGCGTAAATTCAAGCACAGGAGGAGGTCCTGGATGGATATGTCGTCTCTGAAATGGTAAACGTCAAGATCGGGACGTCAAATATATATTTACGGTACGTTATGTAAGTTTTCCTTACTATCTGGGTCCTATTTATGCTACGCAACTTCAGCAAGGAAAGGTATCGACACCGCAACCACGGGAAGAAGGAAGCGATCAGAAGTGGGGGCCACCGGATTTAAACATGACTGTGGGTGTTTGCGCATTTTCACGGGCGGCCTCTGGAAATCATCCATAAACACATACTCACCGACCTTAAGTTACAGGCAATCGAGATAGAGGAGGGCGAGACAGCAAGGGTAATGTCCTCAGAGAACACACTCATCATGCTGCCCAAAGACCTGAGACGATTTTGCTGAAAAAACGCATTTAAGGAGCTGTAAGTGTACTCCGTTCGCTTATATCGCGTATGCTGTCGTTCTGTATCTGGATAAAAGGGCTGATCGAGGTGCTATATCTGTGAAAAGGCATTACTTGTGCAGACCCGTCTAGCAACGACGACCGGAGACGCCCCCGCGCTGTGTTCCCCGCTTGGACATCGGCTGATCGTAGTCAGAAGGATCACTCTTGATGCGTTAGTACGTGTGATATTGGGCTCATCATCGACAGGGAAACGCGGGGAATCTGGATTTGGATGTGGAGTAAGCAATGGAGGTGTCGACCTTCGTCGTCAGTGATGAGTGATGTGCAAGATGGTGCTGACGGGTCACTCTGGTCGGATCATTCGTTCAGTAGCAAGCCTACCGTCAACCACCCTTGATGGGGCACGCATCTTATGGCACCACAGGATGGAAACGGCCGCCTAGTTAGCTCTAGAACGGCAAACCAACAAGGACCCGAATGGACAGTCTCAAGGTTTTTGCTAAGCCACGGCGCCCGCTATCTGACCGTGCAAGGTTGGATTTGGCATGAGTTACGTTGATTGTTTGGTGAGGCGGCATGGTCACCGTCTCAGGGCCTGGCTTTATTTTTAGCTCTCCCAGGCGCCAAGGTTGCCGTACAAACACCATTGGCCACTTTCAGAGAGCTACGTGAGTGTCTCTGTCGCCTTAGGCCTCACCTCCTTGTAAAAACATTCGTAAGATGAACCTAGACTGATGGACCCTGTAGATGCTAGGATCTTGTGGTACGAAACTGGCAGTGAACAAGAACCTGTCCAACTACTTGTTCATCGGTGTGAAGTCGCTTCAACGTACGACAAAGTTAAATTGTTACTTGACTCGGTGGAGCCACCATCCAGCGCCCTTCGGAGCTTCGACAAATATACAAGACCGCACCACAGCACGCCCCGGGAGTTACTCGCCGGGTATGCCGCTGTTGGTAGACTTGCTATACGTCTAAGTTAATTAAATGCATCAAGAACCTTGTGTGCCATCAGAACTGCCCCACCATGCCGCAACATGGCTTGGTACGGTTTCTGCCTATTTGACCCCTACGAGGAGTCAGTTATATGCCCCTCTCAGACGTGTATCTGCAGCTTTTCCACTTTAGTCTTTTAGCCCATCCGCTACATCGGGAGTTGGAACTATGTCCTCCACTCTGCAGTCCACGGTCGCAAGCATTGCACTAAATAACCCTGCAAGCCGTATGTCACCTCGCGTTTGCATGCCGCATCTATTAATCTAGCGCTGTAATTCGTAGTGGTGGTGTTCACCGCTGTCGGATATGATTACGGTGAGTAATACATGTTTGCATGCGCTTCTTTTCGTTTGATAAACCTTCTCCAGTACTCACGTTCCCGATCGAGGTAGAGCATTGCAGACTTGCTATGCTAGCGTTTCGCTGACACACAGCTTTGCAGATAGAATATCTTTGGGTAAGCAGATGCTTGTCTCATTGTGGGTCATATCTTCTGATACAACTGCAGAGCAAACCATGGACACGGGTATCTACGTTGTTCGTGCTCGTCCGTGCCCCGCTCGGTCTCATGGCGCCATACTTGTGCTAAGCATTCATTCCCAGACTCGCTACTTTGCATTGTTCCATTTCATGTATGTATATGATCATTGCAACTCATGCAAACCGGTGCCGATCCGCCCACAGAATGGTCGCCATATGTGTGTGTTCGAAAGCAAGTTAAGACTGTAATTCCTCAAGCTAACTGTCCTGGTCAAGTTTCTTTCTACACTGTTACTGCGCAGGTAATACCCTGCCCATCTGGTGATCAACCACACTAACAATTTTACCTGATTACAGATGTATGTTCTCGTCTTTCATCCCTACACCGATCAACGATAATTTTGAGCAATCGATTACGTCCAACAGTTGTGAGTATCATGTTTGGTGTTTGCGACCTGGATCATGACTAGGTCACCTAGGCGATATGATTTATCTTTTCGGCAATTGGACTCTATGGATTTTTGTTTGCTCTGCGGAATGTGAGATTTTCATTTCACCTCCCACAAGATGATTCGTGTTGATAGATCGTTGACAGTGATTATGATTTTCCGTGCGTGGGCATTGTATGATCGATCGAAGTTCATCCTCGGCATTCTCCTGGTGCTCTACGTTGGCGAAGTTGCCCTCTGTTTAGTTCAATGTGTTGTCGCCGTCGCGGACAACGATCTCCCGGGTATGTGAAACATGGCTCCAAGTCGTGCATCCCTCATAGTAAAACAAACACTACTTTTCATGGTCACAGAGAACATCAGTCGAGTACTTGATATCTCGTTTTGCGTGCTCCCAAATCATGAGATTAAGTGGACCGTCGCTATGGATGCCAGCCAGCTTGCCCTCAATACATTGATGTGTCTGCTCGTCATTCTTCGGTTCATCTGGCAGACATTTCGTATGTATAGGGCAACCCGACGTATCCAACTGAATCGCTACATGAACCTCCTTACGAAGGAAGGCATGGCCTACTTTCTCTCGTGCGTTCACGTCTCGTCCCTCCTTCACGTACTTATGGCCGTCTGCCACATACAGCATCACGTCCTATTCGCTCGTCAATGTGCTGGCCATCACGGGAAAACTCAAAACGAATGGACCGCAAGGTATCCCGCTCGTGACGTTGGAATATGCGCCCATGATCATACTGGTCCCCCGATTCGTTCTGAGTCTACGGCGACTCCATGCACTCGACCTTCAAGGCAGTCCTGCAACCGAAATCGACACGGCGTTCGGTTTTGCATCGAACTCTGGACGTGAAGCAGCCGCAAGCATGATGGAATTTGCGAACTCTGTGTACCACGAGGAGTCGGTGCAGGACGGAGAGATACACACGGAAGAGAGGAAAACATCAAAGTTGGACAGTGCATGATGGCAGTGACTGTGAAGTCCAGATGCTGCATCCCGAGCGGCATCAGGTTCGATTCAGTGGTCATGGAACTAAATTTATCGAGTCGGCTTCTATAATCAAAGGGCCGTCACTATGTACAGCAGGGTGGGGGGCAGTGTGCCATCGCCTGGGGGTGATGCTAGCAACAAACGCCCAGTGTCTACGACGAGCGCGAGGAGGTGCGGGCGCGTACAAGCCGGGCAAGCTGTGGGGATGGCGATACCCGTATGTTGTGTGACCCGTCTGCGGTCGGATTGTCAGTGGCTGTCAAAGACGGAACCAGCCCGGAGCAGACGATCGCTGTCGCTTGTGCGGTTTGTGTTCCTGTGGATCGTGCAAACCATTCCCGGGCTGGCCTTTCAAATCAGGGTGAGTGCGCAAGGTCCGTCGAGAGGAGTCGGGGCATGTAGACGAGATTCTGGAGTGCACAACTTCAACAGCACGAGGATACGACACGGTCGTTCAACCGTCATTACTCCGCAAGGCCCACGTCGAAGTCGTGACAGTTTCTCGTTGGGGAGGTGCTTGGTAGGACTTCCGAGGACGGTTCAGATGCATTCAGAGGCAACCTGGTTCAAACCCGAGAGCAAATGACAAAGTAAATGCATGCAAGGAGTGCTATTGAATTGGTGTGGTAGATCTGAGACGCGTGATTTCCCACGGGGTAGCCTCAGTTTGGATCCCCATCGCGATGGTGAGGCCTCGCAGGGCCACGTCGACAGTGGATCCAGCACAGCGACGGTGTGCCTCTTGCCTCGACGACGACGGAAGAGCGGTGGCGGCGCAATGGCGCAACCATCACAATAACGGCGACCAGGGCGAGGGCGACGCGGCGGCAACCCCGCGGTAATAACAATAGCAGTGGCAGCCCAACAGCACACCCACCACAACCACGACGGCACACAAAACGTGCTCATAACGACGGGGACAGCGGTTGGCGACGCAATAGGTTCCTCACAATGACGATGGCGAGGGCGAGGGCAAGAGCGATGCAACGGTGAGCTGGTCACCACAGCGGCACCCACGGCGGTGGCTTTTTCACTGGCGTCTCATAATCATTTCTCTAGCACTTGCTCGCTCTGCTTGAAATGGACCATATGATTTGTGTAAACCAGGCATGCAAGTGTGGACAAGCAGCGGGTGAGCACTGATCATGTTCAGTCCAGGCGGGAACGGTCTGCTCGGAGGGCGGTCCGGCCCCAATTTACTTGCTCGGGTGAGATCGCGAAGCGTGAGCAAGTGCCGTTAGAGCGTGGGTGAGCGACATCGACATTGATTGTACCGACGACCTGAGTGACTGCTTTCGTGCAGAGCGTTGTGATGGTACCTGTCGCATTTATCGCAATGGACACGATCACCTGGGAGTTCAGGCTGGTAAGTTATGTCATTCATTGCCGTGCTCTTATCTGATGCAGGAACATTACGTACGACGGAAGGAGATGCATTGCCTCGTTATGCTTCGATGTTGCATACCTTGGGCGATTTCCACCATCTAAACTCCGAACGCCTGGAATCAGCTTATATACATCCCTCGAACGCATATATGCGCCATTTTTGTTTCAGTGCTTCACCCCATTTTTATCGTTAACATCATGACCTCCGCTCTGCAATCTGCCGTCGCAAGTATTATACTAAATAACTACGCGAGCCGTATGTTGCTTCACGTTTGCGGACCGTGTCAATTGTTCTAGCAATGTGATTCCCAGTCGTGCTGCTCACCGCTCTTGGATATGATTACGGTGAGTGATACGTATGTATTTCTTTTCGTCTGAGAAACCCTCCCTAGTCCTCACTTTCCCAATGGAGGTAAAGCTTTGCTGACTTGCCACGAGAGTTTTTTTTTTTACTGATCGACGACTTTGTAGATTGAATATATTTGGGTGAGCAGACGCTTCTCTTACTGTTGACTATAAGTTATAATAGAACTGCAGAGCAAGCGATGGACATGGGTGTCTACATTGTTCGTTCTTGTATGTTTCCTGCTCAGTTCTATGGCACAATGCTTGTGCTAAGTATTTACTCCCAGACGCGTTACTTTGGATTGCTCCATTTCATGTATGTCGATGACTGCTGCAACACATTGACTATTGCTCATTGGTTTACAGGATGATCGCCATATGTGTGTCCAAGGGCCTAAAATTCTGCTTTCACTGAGCTGATCCATCCTCGTCAAAGCTTCTTTCCACACTATCACTATAGAGGTAACTTCTTATCCCGCCGGTGATCAGCTATACTTTTATTAACTGATTATAGACGTATGTGCTTATCTTTCTCCTGTGTGTTCAGCAATGGCAACTCCGAGCAACTGATTGTACCCGACAGCTGTGAGTACATTCGTTTGATGTTTCCGAAGTTCACCTCGACTAGGGTCACCTTTTAGGTGATATGGCTTATCTTTTTGGCAACTTCACTATATGGATTTTTGTTTGCTCTGGAGAATGTGAGAACTTCATCTCACTTCTCGCGAGATGAATCATGTTGATAGGTTACCGACAGTGGTAATGATTCTCCGCGCTTGGGCGTTGTATGGTCGATCAAAACTCATCCTTGCCATCCTCTTGGTCTTCTACCTTGCCGAAGTCGCCTTATGTCTGGTTCACTGTGCTGTAGCCGTCGCAAAGAGCAAGCTTCCAGGTATGTAAAACATGGGTTTGCATCCCGCATCCCACATGACACGACAACTACTACTCACTACTCACATAATCAGAGACGACGCACCAAGCATTTGATTTCGCGTTTTGCGCCCACGGCGCCAGGTGGAGTGTCGCTATGGACGTCAGCCAGCTCGCCCTCAACACACTAATGTGTCTGCTCCTCATTTTTCGGTTCATCTGGCAGACGTTTCGTATGTACAGGGCAACCAGACGGATCCAACTGAATCGTTATGTGAACCTTCTTGCAAGGGAGGGCATGGTCTACTTTCTTTCGTGTGTTCACGTTTCCTTCTTTCCTCCGTCCCAAACCGATGGTAATATGCCAAGCACAGTATCGTATCCTATTCACTCATCAACGTGTTGGCCGCTACGGGAAACCTCCCTGCGAATGGATGGCAAGGTGTCCCGCTCGAGACACTGGAATACGCGCCCATGATCATCCTCGTCCCCCGGTTCGTTCTAAGCTTGCGAGGACTCTATGCGCGCGACCTTCAAGACAGGCGTAAAACTGAAGTCGACACGGCGTTCGGTTTGGTATCAGGGTCTGGACAGGAAGTACTCACGAGCATGATGGTATTTGAGGATGTTTCGCGCCACGAGGTGTCAGTGTCAGACGAAGAGACACAGGCAGAAGAAAGGACAATGGCGGTATTGGCCATAGTACATCACGGGGGTGGCTGTGAAGTCTAGGCGCTGGGTCCGAGTCGGATTCGGTGAGATATAAGTAATTTATTGGGTTGGAATCCGGGAAGAACAGTGTGATGGAAAGTGCCATCGCCTGGGGATACAGTTGATACGCTCATATTGCGTGAAGGGGACTCAAAATTCTACTGATATCCATCAGGTTCGTGGGACGAGTGTAGGGAAAACGCATTATGAGCCCATACATTGTAAGCGTATTAACTATAATACCAGTGAGATGACCCATGTCTACGATGAGAGTGAAAGGTGCCACGCCAACGGGCCGTGAGGACGGCGGCGGTCGTGTATTATGTGGCCCGTCTGCATCCAGGTTGAGAATGAGTGTCGAAGATAGAACCAGCCCGGAGTGATGATGACGATCACGATGAAGTACTTGTATACGTGGTTCGGATTTCTTGGATGGTGAAAGCGGTTCGGCGCTCCTTCCAGCGGCCCGGAGTCGGTGGGCAAGACGTGTGGAGAGCAATCGGGGCATGCAAACAAGATTCTGTGGCACGTAGGCGAAGTTGGTCGCTGGACCCGCCGTCGTTCAATTACCATTGGCCCGTGGTGCCTGCGTTGACGTCGTGACAGGTTCTCGTCGGGGAGGCGTTTGATAGAACTTGGCAGGGCTGGTCGAATGAATGCGGAGGACGCTCAACTCAGAGTAGGCGCCACGTCAGTTCGCAAAGTTCAAAGTCCGGTTCGGGATCAGTCTAGACCACCATCATCCCCGCCGCATGGCCTGAATGCGTGTCCACGTCTATGATCGGTTCGAGTCAACAGGTGCGTACATGCGCGTCTGATCGGCCATGGGCGGGGGACTCAATCAATCCTCCATACGACCAGATGTCTTTTCGAAGCGTTGGTAGCGTCCGAACACTTTGGAGACCATAAGATAGATAGAGCCGTGCCAGAGCGATAAGGTCGGGGGCACCTGGGCGGGCAGCTTTACCAGATCAGGATGCCCGTCTGTCCGACGGCGGCCATTGAGTTGACTCTGGTGGCGTCCATCATTTGATGTGATTGATTGACATGATGTCCTATTTTCGTCGCGAGCGCGGAACCCCCTTCCCCACACGCTCTCGCTGAGGCCGCCTACGGTATGGGACGCCGACATCATTTATTTGATCCGGTGGAGCTGCGAACTGCCCTTCGGAGCCGCGATAAGGGTGCAAGGTTGCGCCACAGTAACGGCGAAGCTACGTTGGTCTGCCATACTCTTGGAGGTACCCGTCGGGTATGTTATCTGTTGGCAGGCTTGCTGTGTTTCCATCTGATCATGCCGGGAAGCTGACACTTAAAATGTACGGCCTGGTCGCACTTTACCATGCCTCGATAATACAAGACTGGGGTAACCATCTCACTCACTGGATCTATAGTTTCTGCCTTCTTATTTCCCCTTCGGAACCGGCATGTACGTACCACTACCCGGATATCTATTTGGCCACATTCCTGACTTTCAGCCACCTTTATCTTTCCAAGCGAAGGATATGGCTTCTACTCTGGAACTTGCCATCATGAGCGTCATGCTAAGTAACTACACGACTTGTAGGTTGCTTATCGTTCACCGGCCCCGTTTGTTGATTATGCTGCTTCCCCCCAGTTGTGATGCTCACCATTCTTGGATATGATTACAGTGAGCAATACACTGTATGTTTCGTCTCATCTGATGAGCCCTGGTACCTTTAGTCCTCACGTTCGCGATGGAGGTACACCAATTCAATGTAATGTGTGAGCATCTCACTGGCTGACGACTTCTGGAGGTCGAATACATTTGGGCAAGTCGGAGTTTGTTTCGTGTAGATGTCAAATTCTGACAGAACTGCAGAGCGAGTCCTGGTCATGGGTATCTGTGCTATTCGTTCTCGTGTGTATACCCCTCATCTCCAGGGCATGGCACTTGTGTACTCAGTGTTCGTTTCTAGACCCGCTACTCTGGGTTGTGTTATTTCATGTATGTCGATTCCTGTTGGAACGCGTATCGGTTGAGGCTGATTACTTCACAGAATGTTTGCCATATGTATGTTCAAAAGTTTCAATTTCGTGTTTCCAAGCCGACCTATTCTTACTAGTGGGGAGCTCTTTCCTTCCTGGTCCAGCCATGGTGATTGTTTCCCATCGTGCCAGTAGCCAGTATATGCTGAAAATTGCCAATTGGTCGTAGATGTATGTGTTCATGTTTCATTCTTTTACTGATTGATAACAATTACGAACGACTAATTGTGTGTAACAGTTGTGGGCGCACTTTCTCGATATTGTCAAGGTATACCATGATGATGGTTGCTTTTCAGGTGACATAATTTATGTTCTCGCGAATTGGGCTATGTGGATTTTCATTTGCGCTGCGGATTGTGAGATTACTTTTTCTTTGAGTGAGACGAATCATCCTGATAGAATACAGTGGTGATGATTCTCCGGGTGTGGGTTTTGTATGGTCGATCAAGGTTCATCCTTGGCATTCTCCTGGTCTTGTACGCTATCGAGGTGGTCCTATGTCTGGCTCCTTGTATTTTTTTCAGTATCCCGAAGACATTTATAGGTATGTGCACCATTTTACTTCATGTGTGTTGCACACCAAGATGCTCACTCGATCATATAGAAAGTACTAATCAAGTACTTGATTTCTCGTTTTGCATGCCACGGCTTCATGCAGCTATATGGAATGGCGCTATGGACATTGTCCAGCTCGCCCTCAGCACATTGATGTGTCTCCTCATTGTTTTTCGGTTCACCAAGGAGTCATTTCATGCGTACAAGACGGCCAAATGGTTCCAACTGAGCCATTATGTGGTTTTGTTTGCAAGGGAAGGTGTTGTCTACTTTCTTTCGTATGTTTCGTTCTTCCTGTACCATCCCCATTCCAGCTAATGGCAAATATCTGCCACCAGGATCGTGTTAAATGCACTCATCAACATCCTAATTACTGTAGGAAATGCCAAAATCAACGTACGGCCAAGAATCTTGCTAGCGAGGATGGAGTATGTGCCCATGACCATATTCGTCCCTCGGTTCGTTCTCAGCTTGCGGCAACTCTATTCCTGGGAGCTCCGAGGCAAGTTTGGGGGTGACATGAACAGAGCGTTCGGTTCAACACCAACTGTCTCTGGACATAGTGGTGTGAGTGTGAGCATGATCATGTTTGCGAATGTGACACAGAATGAGGAGGAAGAGATACGCACTCGCCATCTTGTATATGACCAAAGGAGTAGCACTCAGCCCTGACCTGGGCAAGCACCTTCCGTCAAACTGTCGTTTCAGGAAGTCTGCAATGTCAGCAGTAGTGTATGATGGAGACAAGCATCGAACTTAGACTTTGTAACCTGCAGTGCTACATCTCTTTGGTGGTCCACATTATTTGTGTTGTCAGTGTCTGTTCAGCACAAAAAAAGAAATCCCAGTGTTTTGTCATGTGCAAGTGGTGCCAATGACAGAACAAGGAAATGTAAAACCCATGATAGGGGGCCATGCATGAGCACATATGCATCAAATGCAGGAGGGGGCAACAGTGCCTCTTATATTACATGATCCACCCCATCTGAGGAGGTTGTGTGAATTGAAACTGGCTGAAGTATAAGAATCAGAGGTGAATCATCCCCAAGAGAAGAACATGACCCATTTGGGCTCCTTGGATTGTTTGGGCCTGGCCCTTATTTATTCTTTCAAATCATGTCAGCCTTTTCTTCATAGCTGGATGCTAGTGAGAGTTGGCATGAAAATCCATCAAGTGGTTAGGAATAGAAATTACAGAATGTACACAAGAATCTGTGGAATTAAATGCAATCAAGCAGGTCAGATCAATGCTGGCCAGCTGTGTTGCTGTCCCAGAACTTACTATACACAGTGGAAATGAAGATCCTGTTTTGGTTTGGGTGCAGTATGTTATGATTTTCTCTCTTCATTCATCTATGTTCCTTATCTTCATTGAAACTGTGTGCTCCATTACTCCATCACTCTTTGGTTACTCTTTTGTCCATATTCTCTTCATCTTTGGTCTAATTTCTTCCTCAATCTGGATCCTCTCAGATCCAATCCCTTAGCTACCATTCCTATCTCTGATCACTCCTTGCTGTGCTTTGATCACCATAGCCTGCTTTATCTTCTACCATGTTCCATGGGGTTCTCTGATTGCTCATTGAACTCTATATATACCTTTAGTCTTGTATCTTGTACTTCACTCTTGATCTATGCAATAACACATAGTCTCTTATTGTTCTCTTGATCCTCAGTCTCTGAGTTTAAAGCCCAAGTCTCTAATCTTGTCAAAGCCATTATATTTTGATCTTTATTCTACTTGATCTTCTAGGCATTGGGATGCTGTAGACCTTTTTGTGAGAGCCCATCCCATTGTAAGTTGTTTGAATGACACAAGAGCACATTCAGTGTAACACAATACCTTGGTATGGACTTGTTCCTGTGAATGCAATCATCTCAAGAAAAACAAAAGAATAAAAAAAGATGTGAATAGTCCAGAAGTCTGGGCCTCAAGTCCAGACTTATCAAAAGACAATAGCAGCACACACTCTGTGGTGTAGTGTGAAGACACAAGAAGGATCTCACTAACTGCAATGAGCAGTCTTGTGGAGGCCAGAAGACTACACATGTTACAGGACAATATTTGAGACTTTGATTTCGCTTTATCTAACCTCATCTTATCTTATCTGACACTCTTATGATTAGATTATGAGGCTATGGCCACTTCATGATCCCTGCCACGATCACTACTATGATCACTCATGCCTTGCTATGACCTCATGTACTATGGCAGTGGACCCTTCCATTATGATGCCTTATGGTTAGCACATGTAGATACATGCAGACTCTTTACTGTAGATCGTAGATGTGACTACAACATGTATATACTATAGTGTGTATATATACCAAGGAACCTCTGGCTATTCCCTAGCCAAGTTCTCTTGGTCTTCTCCCTCTCTTCCCATGGTCCAAAGGGACCACATCTCACTATGCTTGCATTTAGTCATTGTGGGTTGTAGAGGTGTTTCAACACATAGATTGCATAGAACTAGCTGAGGAATAGAAGTACATGTCATGGACTATTTATACAGTGACTCCAAAAACCCTTTCCATGTTGACTTTAATTACAATACATAAAGTGTACTGCCAATCACTGCAGGAATTTCACTTTGCCTTGATGGAGTCATAAATAGTACATACTCCTGGCTGTAATATTGCCCCCTGGATCATGTGATCAAAATCACATGATACAAAGATATGGTCAATTCAAAACAGTAATACCATGGAAAGAGTTTTTTCACTTTTGAGATGATGACAGGAATCCATTGAAATCAAATGATACTTTGCTTTTTTTTGTCATACAAACATATATATATATATAAGCATCATGTAAGAGTCTACACACCTCCATATTCACTACATCTAGTACTGTTCAAGTCATACTCTTCACTCCATAGGGTGCTGTTTTCTCCTAGATATGAATTTGCTATTGTACACTTTCAAATGCTTCAATATTGGTTATGCACATCCATATCATCATTAGTGGTTGATTTCTAGCTATTTTGGATTGTGTGAGTGTGGGGAATGTTATGGATTCAAGCAAATCTCTATTATACCCTATGGTACTGTTTGTTTTCTTTGAATACCATGTCTTGTCAGGGCTGTAAATTTGTTTCAAAATGTCAT
>JBBPTT010000184.1:0-20546 GCA_038094175.1 Boletellus aff. lepidospora
CAGAAAGCCCTTGATCAGGGCTGTCTAATGATACTCATGTTTGAAGGTCTAGCATCAATAGTTCTCTAGATATTCATGCAACAATCCAAATGTTACCAACATTGGGACGGTTTTGTTGCTCAGTGTAGTTCACTCAGCCTCCATTCTCTAGCACTGCAGTCCAGCACTCTGCTCACTCCAGTGCACAGCTCTGGTTACTTCTTACCTATTACACTTGCATGGAGTTATCCAGCAAGGTCAAAGGTTCGACAACAAGTTCTGAACCAATGAAAGCAACTAGTTGAGCGCACACTCAAAGTGTAGTGTGAAGACACTCAAGAGGATCTCTCTAACTGCAATGAGCAGTCTTGAGGAGGCCAGACAACTACACA
Organism: Boletellus aff. lepidospora; assembly: GCA_038094175.1. NCBI lineage: Eukaryota > Fungi > Basidiomycota > Agaricomycetes > Boletales > Boletaceae > Boletellus > Boletellus aff. lepidospora. The sequence goes on from JBBPTT010000184.1 coordinate 372, forward strand.
TAGATTGCATAGAACTAGCTGGGGAACTATGGTACAAGATGGACTCAGTTATATAGTAGTGGAATGGGCTATGCACATAGCTATTGTGAGTCAGTACGAGTCAGGATGAGTCATAGGTAACTAAGGGGATTGATATATCAATGTGCAGCATCAGTGATGGGATCAAGGGATCAAAAGATGGTGGCTGCAAGGCTATGCATGGCTACTGCCATCATGAGATGGTGAAGGTGTGACAATGTGAAGAGGTGAAAAGGTGACAAGATGATAAAGTAACGGGGTGATGAGTCTTGCAAGATTGACTGGAAAGAGCGCCAGGTTGATTAGGCATTGGGCATCCTAGGGGTGTTTGATAGTCATCGTCCTTGTGGTTGATAACAGGGAAGACTTATCAAATGTAGTAAAAGGAAAAACTGTAACATTACCTGTCTTACAAATCTTTAGTTTCCTCTCAGTATATAAATCGTAGATACTTTGATGTAAGACCTCAGTCTGAATACCAACTAAGATACCCTAGTGTTCCCAACCCCTATCTCTAACTGTCTCCAATCATCTCTAACCCTACTCCTATTAACTCTGAGTCTCCTACCCCTAATTCTACTACTCTAACCTCTGACCCCTAAGGGCCTGAACCTAAGCAAGGGTGCAACACATAAGTCCTGCATCAAGGCCCACAACCCTGACCCTCAGACATCCCTCTGGAGCACTGGAGATCCAGTCTTAACAACACACTACATTTGAGGCAAACATGGAAAGGGTTTTTTGGAGTCACTGTATATATCATATCATACAAGCCACACCTTGTCAAGTATAAATATTGTGGACTTCCAGGGACTCACTAAGGACATAATAGAGTACTCTGACCACTTTGGTTCTATTTCTTTCTCCCAAATACTGTTGCAATTCTCATAAACTAGTCTACTAATAGGAGGAAAGCTATGATAATGACTTTCTACACACCTATAATGGTATAGGTGTGCATTATAATCAATCATATGTATGTTAGGAACACTTTTGCCCATTGTTCAGATAGCAGAAATGATCACAAAGTTAAGTCATAGCCTGAAAAGACAAATATCACATTTGTAGACAGAAATGGTTGTAGTGGGGGTAAAATGCATGAACAAGTGGCTCTGAGCACTCTTACATAATGTTTACATGTGTATCTTACATTGTACAGCAAAGTTCAAGTAGATTTCCCTTTGGTTTGGTGAGATTCCACCTTCATCATCAAAAGTGAAAAAACTGTTACAATGAGGTCATTATATTAAAATAGCCATATCTCAGGAACTAGTGGGTCAAATTACATAATAATTGGATGTGCACTAGCCAAGAGTACCATCTTCATTTTACCTCACTACCACTAAGTATTATTCTCATGCCCTCAGACACTACAAAGCAGATATGTCAAAACAATCAAACATTGCAACAGTTTTTTGGAGTCACTGTACAAGTCTTGCTCCAAGTCCTCACCCCCTTCACCCTTCCATCCCTCTGCACACACCTCTGGCCTCCATTGGACTTGTCTGGAGGACCAGATTTAACAAGGATCAACATTGCAACAGTTTTACATGTTACTGTATACAGTATGTAGGCAACATGCTAGATGTGAACCCATGGGTTAACCCATCATGGATTTGTGGGTAAGGGTTTTTGTAGGTAAGGATCAGGGTTAACTTCCAGATACTGAGGGGTGATCCATGAGGTACACTAGTCTGGTCTGGTTGTAGTCTTTTGCAGTCCCAGGACTGGGCTTTAAAATACTACTTTTTTGGACCACCAAATATCAAAACTGATCCAAGCTGATCTCTGCTGTTGTCAGCACACCACTCACACTTGTTTATACAAGGAGGATCAAGTCAACATCCCCCCTTCTGTCACACATCATTGAAGGCCATCATTTCAGATGACCAAACAAGATCAAGCAAGGCTGAGTGAGATCAAGACCAGACACACAAGTCTTTTTTCATTCATTCCAAGGGGTGAACCATGTCCACCTTGAATCCCAATCCAGTTAGGTGACAAGAGGAAGAAAAGGGAAAAAAAAAAGAATGCAGTGAGAGCGACAAGATCCGAAATCAATGAGTGTGGTATCCAGCGTATAGTAGACAAGCATAGCTAGCTTGGACGATTCCGAGATGAAAAAAAAAGGAAGAGGGGAAACCAAACGTTCAGGTGCGAGGTAACAGTGTAACAAGGACATCAATGCAAACCTTTTTCCGGGAAAAGGAAAGAAAACAAGTGCAACAGTAGAAAGGATTACGAATTTCTTGGTTCCATACGAGAGGGAATAGTTCCTGCAACAAAATCTGACAGGGAGGGGGAATACTAGGTGTTGTTATGATGGCAAGGTCACCTCCGGTATATCCACGGAAGAGAAAAGACAGTATGCTCTGCGTGTCGGACATCAAGAAGAAAAAGATGCAAAAAAAGATGAAAAAAAGGGGAACGCATGCAAGGCGGCCGGGAGGGAGGTCGACCGCTTCAAAGATCTGCGCCGACGGCGTCCACAACATACAGCACTTGCTGTGGTCTCACAAACAGGCCCATTGACTCTGACGAGGACATGTCGCTCGCGGCGGGGGATGCACTCCGCATCCGCTTCATCCTGTCGAACCCGACATGGAGCTGGTCTCCCTCTCTCTTCGTACCGACCGATCCTTTGAGTGTCGATGTGCCGTTGCTCCATTCCGTCTTGCGCCGCCGCGTTGGACGAGTATCTTCGCCAGCACCAAACTCCCACTCGGAGCCACTCCCACCAATGTCAAAGTACCGAATGCCGGCCCAAGAACCGTCGCACCATGCGCGACCGTCAGCCAGGTCGCCAACCCAGTTGTCAAGAGGCACTTCGACACCAACCCAGGGTCCGGTCTCGCCGAGGACCTCTCCAATATATCGTGCGAACGCGCGGAACCGTTTTCGCTTGGAAGAAATGATACAAGGGATCCCGATGTCGAGCGTTGCTCCAGGTGGCAGAGTGGACGCGAGGGTCGAGTCTGTGAGGGTCAGTTCGGGCGACGATTTGGTCTCGGGCGTTCGTGTCGAGGTGGTGACCGTTTCAATACTCTCTCGCCCAGCGAGGGTCTCGTCCGAAACCTGATCCTCTTCGAGTGCAGGGGGGATCACGATGGGGTGTACGCCTTGCCCGGGAGCCTCAGGCGCGGTGTAGGCCGTGTGTAGGTTCGTCTCCGTGTCGTCATCGTCGTCGCCTCCTGGAGGCTCGGACGGCGACGCCGGGGGCGTGTTTGCCTTGTCGTTACCGGTCTTCGTCCCTTGTTCTTTCCCACTATCCATGCGACCGATACGCGGCGAGGGCGAAGGCGAGGGAGAAGATTTCTGACTCCCGTTCTTGCCGGCCACATTCCTTCCCAACGACTTCTTCGATGCGACTGGCGTTGTGCGTCCGACGGAGGGCACCCGTTTTGTTGCCGCTGCGGGACTGATCTTCGTGTTATCCTTGTCTGGATGTCGTGCAGGGGTTCGCGTCGACGCGATAGAAACGCCAGACGAGACGCGAGCTCGGACCGCCGACACACCTCCCGGCCCTGGCCCTGTTACGCTACCTGTGGTGCTCTTTTTGGCAGTCGTCCCGACGGTTCGCGTACTGACGGTCGACAGCGTAGATCCACCGGATGTCTTACGACATCGCGTGCCATTAGAACCCGCTGAAGTAGGCGTGGCGATCTCAGATGGGGCAGTGCGGAACGTGGACGTGTCAGACGTCGCAGAGGACAGAGTGGAGTTCGGACGTGGTGCGGAAGGTGGTATGCGGAGAGTAGCTAATCCATTCGCACCGTGATGGGACGAGTGGTGAGGGGGACGGAGTGTGGTAGAATGTCGAGGGCGGGCAGAAGAGACATGGTGTTTGGTGGACGTCGACGAGGATGCCGTCCGCATAGATGTTGTACTGGAAGTGATGATCTTCGACAGAGTGGGCCGTCCGTTGGGCGAGCCCGTGACGGACGGCGTTGGCGTTGAATTGCCGTCAGGGTCGTCGTCACCGTCTTCGTCGCCCTCTTTTTCGCTGGCGAGCGATTCGCGATCGCCTGCGCCGGCGAATGAACGGCCTGAAGGTGCGTTTGTTGACGGCGACTTGCGGTGACCTACGGCATGCTGATGACCACGAGACTTTGCTGCTCGTACACTCGTGACGCTTGCAGAATCCGGTGTGAGCTTGGAATCTGGTCTCTCGTTCGCACGAGAAGTTGTGCTCTGATGCCGCACTCTGGCCGAACCAGATGGTGTCAGCGTGTTAGAACTCCGAGCAACACTTCGTATCGAACCCCCCGAACTCGCAAGGTTGCCATCCCTACCAGATTTCGAGGCAGGAATAGCCCGTGACAAGACAGAGGCCCGAAGCGAATGGACTGAGATTGAATCTGAGTCTCCGTCGCCCGTCCCGCGGATCAAGGACGCCCGGAGAGCGCGAGACAAGTGGGGATTTCGAAGCGTGTGATGTGGTGCGGGGGAGATCAAATCTTCAAAAGGAACCTCGATCTCTGCAGACAGTGCAACGGACCGATTGCGGATGCATTCAGAATGCATGAATGAGAATGACCAATGAACAAGACAAAGTTTTGAGAATATACTGCACCTTGCGAGATCTCTTTGATCGACCATCCCTCGAGTGCATCGAAGCCGCCCTCCTGGCGTATGCCCATCCACCGTTTCCTGATCCATCTCACCAAATCAACCCGAGCATCTTCCACCTGGCTACGGATTTGTGACGTCTGCGAAAGCATCGTTGCATCAGTGTCCGTAGCGTGCGGGCGCAGCAGTACGCTGGACACGAGTGTCTGGTAGTGAACAGTGATCGATCAAGGCTAACGCCAATCATAGCGGGCTCACGAACACACCTGATAGACCGTCGCAGCATGCCGCTCGCTCATTCCCCTCTTGAGCGCCTCCATGACCCAGCCGACCCTCTCCCCGTCCTCAAACCCAACCCCATCACCTTCCAACATCTCCACCCATTCGGTCTGCTCAAAGCACGCCTCAGACTCCCTCACGAGACACTCGTCGATCGTTTTCTGTGCCGTCAACACCATCTCCCGCGACACGTCTGCCCACGCATCGATGGCGGCATCCAGCTTCTTCATCGCGTGCTGAGCGGCGAACAGCAACGGAAATACGTTGGTGGGCGTCGTACGCTTACCGACACCCTTGACGACGCTATCCCGTATCTTCTGAGGTAGCGCGGCGAATTCGGCATTACACCAACCTTCTCCAAAGAGGCCGACAAGCGCGCGTCGGGCACCTCGCTCGAGGAAGTTGTTTGCAACATCGTCGGCGAGCGCAAAATCGAGCACACGCGGGACTCTGCGGGCACACTGGCGGCATCGACATCCACCCGTACCCCACTTGGCGCCGGTGATGCGCTCGTACTCGTCGAATTCGAGAAAGGCATGGTAGAGGCCATGGAGCATCTCGTACACGACGCGTGCTTGAATCTCGGTGTAGAGATGAGAGAGTGAAAGATAGGTTGCCGACCGTAGGATGGCGAATGCGGTGTCGAGGTCGTACGTTCGATGAGAGAAAACGAGAGTGCCCGTATAGATGTAACCGAGGGTGAAGTGGAGGGATGCGGGGGTGAATGGTGGAGAGGGAAGCGTGACTGTATATGGTTCGCTCGACCCGGACGACCCAGCCGCGATCGGCGTTTTGGTACCCCACGTGAGGAGCTGGGCTCGAAAGTATGGTGAACGGGAGACGAGAACGAAACGGTGAGAGGAGAAGATGGCGGTAGTATGCTCTGGATTTGATGTCGAGAATGTACCGGTGAGCGAGATGCGGATGTCCGAGTAAAGGCGAGAACGCCACATGTAGACGAGGTCTTTGCGAAGCTTGTCGATGCGATTCTCCTCGGCGTCGACGAGCTCGCGCGATTCGGAGGTGTCAAAGAGGAATTCGAAAGCCCCTCCGAGGCCCTTGCCCGTGTAGAGGTATTCTAGCTCGTTGGAGAAGAGTGCCGGAGAGATTTGCTGGGGGATTCGGAGCACGCCACCTGGGTTAGTGGACGGTGACGGGGAGGAGGAGCGGAGTGGGGAAGGAGAACGTGAGTTGTGAGCATAATCAAGAGTTAGGTTCAGCGATACTGATGACTGCGCGGGCGCTGGGGAGGGGGTGGCCGAGTACGGTGTCGGGGACGTGATGGGCGGAGGGCGAAAGGAGAAGTAGCGGGCCTGGAACGAGGGCGGAGCCCGAGCGTATACGATCGCTAGAAAGCCGTGAGCTGGCGAGGACGTCCGCGATGGTCGCGCACACCTTTGTGGCCCCAAACCTCCTCCGTGCCGTCGTGATCGTCGTCTGGATGCAATTCCCATACAACATCCGGGTAGCGATCCTTGGCATTGTGGAAGAGCTGGAGGAGGTCGTTTTGCCAGGCTTGCGTGGAGAGACGCGATGCCTCGGGAATTCCGGGCGGAGGAGGGCTGTTCGTCGCCATGGACGATGAGGACGACGTGCTGGACGACGGCGACGACGGCGACGACGACGACGAGGGACGAGCAGGAAAACACTGCCGGACGCAAAACACGTGTTGCCGGGTTAGGGTTCCGCTTTTGGCCGGCCATCACAGGGGGGTCGCCAAGGGGGGTCGCATTCTCGCTTGCCACAGCTCCGATGGTCAAGCGATCCAAGAAATGGCCGCGCGCGTCGAGGGCACGGCGCGACGAGCATCTCGACGCGAAGCCAGCTAGCCTCGTCCAGGACGGCGATGAGCCCGTCGACGATCCATCTAGAATCGACGTCCCCGTAGCCATGTGGGTGAGCCTCGACGCCAAACTCCGTAGGCTGGGCACGAGCCCTCTGACCGCACGCAAGGACTTTGACCACTGCGACCCGCGCAGGTGTTCTGGAAAGAAGCTCGCCAGACTCGGTCTTATCAGGGAACTCAGAGTCGGGCATCGTTTCCGCGGCATTGTCGTATCGTGCGTTCGCTGTGCTTGTCCGGAGTCTACGTCGATTCTCATCTCCCTTTCGTGCAAGACCCAATGCCACCTCCGTCGTGAGCCCTGCAGACAGAGACATCATCGCCAAGGACGGGATCGCGGTCATCGAGTGTTCGTGGGCACGGCTCGCCGATGTCCCCTTTTCAAAGATAGCAAGCCCCCACGAGCGTTTGCGTACGTCGCTGCCCCCCAACGTCGCCTTGGGCTCACCACGTCCTCCAGTGCCCTATCTTCTCGCAACAAACCCTACAAACTATGGCAAACCGTGGAGACTCAACTGCGTGGAAGCCCTCGCGGCTGCTTTCTACATCACCGGATTCGACCAACACGCAGAAACCTTGTTGAGCGGATTCGGTTGGGGTGGCGCGTTCTTGCAGGTCAATGGGCAAGTGAGCTGCTGTCCACATGTCCCTGCCTGTTTCACCTCGTCTTCTTCAGGATATTTTTGGAGAGATACAAGAGATGCAAGTCTGCAGAAGAGGTCAACGCCGTACAGGACGCGATTCTCGCCGAACTCGAAAATAGCTATGAAGAATCACGCAAGGACAAGGACAAAGGTCTGTTGATCACATCCGTGAATTTATCGTCTGTGCGGGCCGACTTGTTTATTCACATGTGGAATTTGCATCAGGCAGCACAGAGGACCTCTTGATACCCAACCCCAATCATTTTCCAGCCGTTCCTGCAGATGAATCCGAGTTCGAAGAAGGAGATGAGGCATAGATGGGATGTACGTGTTGCCGCGAGCTGCCCCTTTGTAGTATTATGTAACACCACTGTGACTCGCCCAGTTCCCAGCCTTGATCGCCTAGCTCGCTCAGATTCTCAGTACTCAACCAAAAGACATCAACGTCATGCGGTATTACGAGCAGCGATATCCAGAAGTCGACGAGCTCGTCATGGTGCAGGTCCGCCAGATCGCAGAGATGGGCGCATACGTCAAGTTGGTGAGTCTGGGCACCATCCCGAGTCTGTACAGCCGGGCCAAATCGTACCGACGCTCCGTGGACAGCTTGAATACGACAACATCGAGGGAATGATCTTGCTCTCCGAGCTTTCCAGACGACGCATAAGATCCATCCAAAAACTGATCCGGGTCGGCAGAAACGAGGTCGTCGTCGTGCTGAGGGTGGACCGCGAAAAGGGTACGTTTGGGGACCACACACATTGCAGACCGAGGATGGTCGACTCATCTTCCACTTCCAGGCTATATCGATCTCTCCAAGCGTCGCGTTTCGCCAGAGGACATCACCAAATGCGAGGAACGATACATGAAGTCTAAGGCGGTGGCCTCGATCATGCGGCACGTTGCGTCAAAAGTGCCCGACGATGGTGTCGCTCCCGCAGAGGACGAAGGCAACAAGGCAGCGGAGGAGGCTCTCGCAAACGGATCGAGCGAAGAAGCACGGCTAGAAAAGCTATACGAGCAGGTCGCTTGGCCGCTCGGGAAGACCTACGGGCATCCGTACGATGCGTTCAAGCTAGCACTCACGTGAGCCTTTTCCCTCTCCCTTTTTTTCCCATCGTGGCGTGCATGTTTGACCGTGTGGTCGTAGCGAACAAGACACGGTCTTTTCTGCGCTTGCCAACCCACCCGTTTCTACGACCATCGCCGCGCTTACGGGCACGATCGCTCGACGACTCACGCCCCAGCCGATCAAGCTTCGTGCGGACATCGAGTTGACCTGCTACACCCCTGCTGGCATCGACGCGATAAAAAAGGCGCTAAGGGCAGGCGAGAAGGAAAGCAACGAGACTGTGCCAATCAAGGCAAAATTGGTCGCACCCCCGTTGTACGTGTTGAGTACAAACGCAACAGACAAGGTGAATGCGGATGGGATGAGAACGGGGATTCGCAAAGGGCACTGAATCCAATCTCCCACTGCTAGCATGTTGCGGTCGACCGTCTCGAACGCGCCATCGAATCGATCCTGATTTCGATCGAGTCCCAGGGTGGAGGGTTGGTCGTGAAAATGAAGGTGATCTCGTTGGTTCATCTCCTCGAGCGAGTGCCTGACGTTCTGGCGCAGCCGAAAGCAGTTTCAGAAACGGAGGAACAGGATCTGGCACAACTCATGGCCAAGGCCGGACAGGAGAACGCAGAAGTCTCGGGCGACGAGGATGACGAGGAGGGCGCCTAGCGGTCGACGGCGCTCAACCCACGATGGATATGAACTCGGTCGCAGGTGTAGTTTTCCTTTAGACTTGTACGGCTGTTCATAAAACTCCTCGGTCTGGAAAAGCATCCAGTTCCCAACTCATTCCTTTTTCTCGTCAACACTGTCGTCTGAATCTTTTACGCGATCAATGCGCTTCGAATCCACAGGTAAAGTTCCGCAGGTAGCCTACTCTTTTTTTTTTTTTTTTTTAATTCCCAGCACCCTTGGAGCTGCAAACGCAGCCGACTTCCTCTGTGGAGGGACCAGAAGTGGTGGGGACGGCCACTACTTGTCCGGCTGCCAACTACGGTGAGACTTTCCGGCTCTCTTTATAGCCCTCGTGCTGTAGCGTTCCGAAAAAAAAGTCTGGGAGCGCTCCTGGGCAAGGTTGACTGTGCGTCCATTTTTTTAAAATTCGCCACGGGCACGATTGGGGGACTCGATAACACGCCCAGCAAGCGCCAGTCCCGATGGGACTTAGACCTGCACCTGAACGACGCCCACGGCTTCCAGATCTGGTGTGAAAAGGGTCGCGGTTAGAGTGACGACATGACGCAGACTCACATCCCCTGCCATTCAATGCGGTGAGGTCACAGGCCGGCGACAACTTGCCACAGCCAAGACCAAGTGGTTCGCATGCGCAGGTTTTCTCATCAGACAAGCGCATGGCCGACAGTCACACATCGATGCTCGCAGGCCATGCGGCCACTTTTTGGCGCTTGTCGCAATGTCGTGCACCAGAAAGATCGGCGACATGTCTACCATGCACGAACGGCGTTTTTTTTTTCGAGTACGGAATAATCTACAAACGACACGGCCAGTCTCCGACTAGTATACATACCCGAGTATTTTGCCGCCGACGTTTTTACGACGCGCCTCCTCATGGTCCAAGATGCCCGACGACGTCGTCTGCACGTGGTGTGTCAAGCCTCGTGCGGGTTATGCACGCGGGTTGCAAAACGTACTAGGATGATGTACCCGAACCCACGTGCGGGAAGGAGCAGGTTGACCCACGACTCGATCTGGGTCACCTGGATGTTGAAACGGGGCGAGATGACGCCCGTCTTGTTCAGACGGCCGTTGAGCTGCACGACGATCTTGCCGGAGCGATGGTCGTCGATGATTTCGAATTCGGAGATATATCCTTTGCCCGTCGTTCCCGTTCAGCATTTCCGAGGGCGACACAAGCGAAAAGCGCTCACCGTGGCGCTGCATGACGCTCAGGAATTTCACGATGACCTTGGAGGACGGTCGGATGAGGACCTGGCGCTTTCCACGGCGCTCCGCGTTGACGATGTTGTTCTGCCGTGCCGTCTGAATCCGCACACCGCAATCAACGCGCTGGACAGACTCACGAGGCAGTCATTCTGGGCGGTGTGTTGGCGGGCTCGTCACCGACATGGAACGCGCGGATGCTGCTCACCAAGACAGATATGCGGACCATTTGGCTTGAGGATGCGAGCGTCGTGCGTGTGGCGTGTGTGTAGTGCGTGCAGTGAGTGGCTGTGGTCAACTGTACAGTACCACTCAGCCACGTTCGCACACGCTCCGACACCACGCACGCACCTCCTCCTCGTTATCGTCATGGTACGGTTTCGTCGCACACGGCAGCGCTCGCTGCACGCTCATCGCGTTCTCAGGGCCGCGTTCGCACCAAAACCACCAAGCGAGCCTCGCGCGAGCTCATCGAGAAATTGTCGGTGCATCCCCCGTCGCAGAAAAAAAACGCCCTAAAGTCTCCGTCTAGCTACCCGCGCCTCACGCTCGACTTCCACACCAACAAGCGCATCATCGACGAGGTCGTCAGTGTCTCGTTTTTCGTCCTTGTTTTCCCGCCGGACCGCTCTCGCTGACGTCGATCCGCCAAGGCCGAGGTCCCCTCCAAGCGCCTTCGGAACAAGATCTCCGGTTTCACGACCCATCTCATGAAGCGCATCCGACGTGGCCCCGTCCGGGGCATCTCCTTCAAGCTCCAAGAGGAGGAGCGCGAGAGAAAGGACAACTACGTCCCCGAGGTCTCCGCCCTCGACACCGGCACCACGGGACTCGAGTTGGACAGCGATACTTCAGTGGGCCCCCCTTTCTTTTCTTTTTTTTTTCTAGGCTTGTGAGGATGGCTCACGCATCGGCGGATCGGCAGGACATGCTGAAAGCCCTCAACTTTGATATCGCACATAACGTCGTCCAGGTCACCATCGCTCAGCCCGAGCGGGCGCCACGCAGGGAGAGGCGCAACGTGCCGGGTGCAGCACGGTCATGAAGGAGGCACGGAGCCAAGCAACTTGCGTCTTTGTGACCTACCTAGAAAGACAGATGATCATGTGTACCTTACTGTATGGATGCAATCGTCGGGCAACAACCGGAAGCTAATCTCGAATCCGGTGAATATCTAAGGAAGTACAGGTAAATGAGTGTCAAGGAATGTTGGCGTAGCAGAAAGTAGCACCAGAGCCGTCACAGCAACGCAGGGGGCCGCAATACAGATGAGCACACGCAAAGAAAAAAAAAACAGAACACTCGACGTCAACGCAACGCTTCGGCGACCATCTCCAAAATCTCTGCCGTGCCCTTGCCCACGTTGGCGTCGTCCTTGGCCACCGACTGCCACACCGGCCCATGATGCGGTTCGGCAGCGACACATTGCTTAATCACCTCCGCGACATGATCCTGACATGGAAAAAAAAAACAAAGATTCAGTCACTCATTGGACCCCCCCCCCCCCCCCCCCCCCAGAAAAAAAACGCACCGCAGTCCCATGCTGTCTCTCAAACTTGACCCACCAGGCCCAGTGGTCGCCCAGGTCCCGATCCTGCTCCGTCGCGACCGAACGCGAAAACCACTGCCTCGCCTTCTCCACCTTGCGCTCCGCCCAAAAGAGCCTCGCGACCGTGCACGTCACGATCGCGCTGTCCTTGGATTTCTTGAGCGCGTCCACCGAGCGCGACTTGCGCATCGGACGCGACTCCGCCCAGACGGCCATCGACCACAGGATCCCCGAGGACGGACATTCCTGCAGACCGCGCGACAGCATCGCCTTGGCCTGCGCGGCACCCCCTGAACGCTCCTCGACCCCGACGGATTCGGCCCACAGGGTCTCGTTGGCAGGGTTCACGAGGCGCCCTTTTTCGAGGATGGCACGCGCTTTGATGCTCTTTCCGTCCGACTCTTCGAGCTTGCTCGCGAGAACCCAGAGCGTGACGTCGTTTGGACGCGCCTTCGCACCCGCTGCGTAGGATGCACGCGCAGCCGGGTAGTTTTTTTGGAGTTCGTGGATCTGGCCCTGAATGATGTACAACTTTGCGAACCTGGGGAACTTGGAGAGCGCGGTCGACACTGTCTCGAGGGCAACGTCATAACGGCCCTGTTGCCGCTCAAAGACGACAGACTTCATCCATATCTACAGAACGCAAGTCACGCGTTAAACACGTTCATCGTGAGAAACGCGCCAGTGATCACTCACCCGCTCAGTGTCCGCGACCGTCCGAGCGCGGATGAGCAATTCTCTCGCAACACCTAGCTCGCCGTTCTCCGCTTCCAACTTGACGGCAGCAAGCCAAATCTGCTCGCTTTCTGGATTAGCAATGAACGCGCTCTCGAGGACTTCACGGGCGGCAGGTACGTCTCCAGCCAACCATTTCTCTTTCGCGGACATCAGCCAGAGCACCTCAGCTTGTGGACAGTAATGCACGGCTTGTGTGAGTATAGCGCTGAGCGATTCACTGCGAGGTCATGGTCATGATGACGGCCTGAAAGCCAGGACACTTTTGACACGCACCGCGTCCCATGCGCCTTTTCGAGGTCTGCTGCTTTGCGCCACAGGTTGCGTTTGTCGGGGAACACCTTGAGCGCATACGCCAGGATCGCTCTCGCCGTGCCGACCATCCCTCTGGCCGCTGCACTCTCTGCGTCCGTAACCCACGTGTCCAGTCGGTCCTCTTCCTCGACTTCCATTGCCACCGTCGCTTTAATGATCGCCTCGCAGGTCCGCGGTGAACCCTCGGTCTCGCACCGCTCTGCTTCCTTCAGCCACTGCTCCCGCGTCAAGAGGACTTGGTGACGTCGTAGTTCGCGCACACCAGCTTCGATCGTCTTGTCGACCACGTCCAGTTCCTTGTTTCGCACATCGGCAGACTTGTCGGGCGCTGCAGTCGCCTCCTGTTCGAGAAGACGGCCAGCGGCGATCCAGATTTCGTGTGACGTCGGGACCGATTTACGGGCCTTGTTGAGGACCGCTTTTGCGCGCTCCGGCGTTTCGAGCCGGGCGAGCGCGAGCCATAGCTCGACGGACAATGGGATCACCTCGACTGCGCGGGAAAGCAGTATCCGGGCGTCGGACGCAGACGTTTCCAGATTCACGGTCTCCTTCCATAGCCGTACGGAATTAGGGATGTTCTCGAGCGCTACAAAAGAGGTCTTTGAGGGTAGCGTAGCCAAGGGCAAGCGCCAAATGTTACCTTTGCGGAGCACCCTTTTCTTAGCTTTCGCGTCTTGTTCCAAGTCGGCAGCGGCGAGCCATATTTTGACGCTTTGATTGACGTGCTGGACCGCGTTGGCCAGAATGATCTTGGCGTCGTCGCGATTCTGTGACAAGAATCAGTGTGAGGTCGTTGTTCGAGATGTCCGTACATACGTGTAACCGGGCAGCCTCGAGCCAAACGTCTTCGCTCTTAGGGCACCGTTCACACCCAGCCTTGATCAGCTTGCGTGCGGCCACCATTCGACCGGCATGCTCTTCCAGACATGCTGCAGCAATCCAACCCGGGGCATGTTTCGGATTTGATTTCACGAGCGAGTCGAAAAGCATCCGTGCTCGCTTGATGTCACCGATCTCAGCTTCGGACTTTATGACGACACTGTCCAGAGAGGTCAAGTAGCCCTTGGGGTCGACCGAGGTGGCCAACCCGGAGCTGGTGGACGTGCCAGAAATCTGCGATGCGCCATGGATATAGTATACGTATTTCCGGGTGACGATGCTCACCTGATCCAGTTTCAGCGACAGAATTTTGTCTCGTGCTTGCCCAATCTCTACAAAGTTTGTCATTGTGCCCGAGTCCGCGGGAGTTTCAAAGCCGCTCGACTAGACAGACGAGCTCAGTGTACACCAAATTCGACACATCCAAAAGGGAGCGCACCTGTTGTTGCCTTGCGTCCAACGAATTCTCGAATTCCGTCTTTCCTCGGTCACCCACGATGACGCTGTCGGGGACGACAAAGGTTCGCTCATCCCTCCTTCGTTTCTTCCGTGTCAGATTACCGACCTCGGGTATGTTTTCCCATTCTTCGTCGGTGACGACAGCAAGGCCGCGCTTCAGATCGACAAACTGTTGCTGAATCTTGGGTCGCTCCGCTCGATGCTTCGTCAATTCCGCGTTCTCGCGCGCCTCCCTGATCAGAAATGCAGTGACGACGGCGTTAGCGAGGCACTAGCGGGAACGCAAAAAAAGGGGGGGGAGGGGAAGGGCGTACCTGCGTGTCCGTCTCCGCGCGTCCATGTTCTGGTCGACGGACTCGTATATCCGGTCGGCTTCCTCATCGTCCTGTTCGTACGTCGTGCCTGCAAACAGCCCGTATTCGTTGTCTGGATCTTGGAATTGCTCGGGGTCGACGTCGGGCTCTTCGCCACGTCTAGCTTGCGCCTCGCTGTGGTGATGACATGTCGTCGGTCGGACGTACCGCACTGTCGGAACCAGGGAAACACGTACGCGATGGCTTCTGCAGACGGGCCCTCTCTCGCGGGACCGATATCCGACCGCGTCGTGAAGCCGGACGCACTGGGGATCTGGTCGACATCACACGTGGACTAGAAAAAGCGGACGGCGCTCACCCGCGACCGAGACCGGCGACGTAGGACGCCGGCGCTGGCATCGACAGGAAGGCCAGCTTGTTGGTCTTGTTGGCTGCCATGGTCGGTGTCGTCGCAGAGACGGTGGTCAGCAAGTCAGTGTGTGTGTGCTGACATAATGACGGCGGTAGCGGTCCTTTTTCCTTGCTCAGCTCGTCTGGTCGTTTGCCCCACCCTCGTTCGCTCTCAAGCACGATCCCCCGTTCGCCGTCCTTCTGGGTCCAGCTCTTGACGCGGGACCCCAGAGCCACGGTCGCAGCTGGGTCGTCCGGCTCGGGGGGAACCGTGGACAATCGCGCTTCCTCCTCCGCCACTTGGGTCGCCAGTCTCGTTTTCTCTCATCGAACGTAGGACCTGAGCTTACAAACACGGTTTACACCACGCCCGATGTTTTCGAGCGTGGGGGTAAGACCCCGTCGCAACTCCGCCTGCGCTCGAAAGCGATCAGATTTCGGATAAGACCCCCGTTGGGCGAAGAGAGCATGACAACGTGTCACCACGATGCTAAATCGTTTTTTCTCCTTCCAGAGCATGGGTTGCACCGATGCTATACTCGTTCACTAGATCCTGCACTCGCTGATTTCGGACGCCTCACTCTGTTTTCTTCTCATTTCTCTCTTGTTGCCTCACTGGATTGGGGTTTACCTCCCAGAACAAACAAAAAAAGACTTGATATCTCAGTCTTGGTCCCTTTATCCTCGCTTGTCTGTTCACCCGAAGACACGTTGCAACAAAGCATCGTCGCGGGAGGTGCCGGCTTGATCCTCCGCGTGAGCAAGAATGAGTCGTGGACCAACAACAGGCAGATGGGCCTGCTTTACACGCGTGCTACGCCCGACACTCGACACATGTTGATACAGTTGGGCGAATGCACGCACGCCTGGCAGAAGACCCCGCTCGATCCCTATGCCTATCGATCTCCATTTCATCGTCCCCCTACCGTACGTGTTGGCGTGACCGCTCGGACGCACGTCGGCTTTGCCTCTTGTTGTAAGAGTCTCTTCACAAGTCCAGACTATGACATCATGATGACATCCATAAGGTCCAGCTGTAGTATGTAAGACAGGCCTTTGGGGAGCCAATTTCCTAGGATCAGAATCATGCAAGATTCTCTTCCCATTTTTAGTCTCCAAGCTCACTTTGAGTTCGGCTGTCGTGAGAGCCCTCGCACTTGGCTAGTTTGCAGGGATAGCAATGATGAAACACCGGTGGAAGTAGTAGTGGGCCTGCTGCTGCTGGCACTTGAGTGGGGGGTCACTGCGGCATTTGAGGACACAGTCGAACCCCGGTCGTCCGAAGCCGATTTGGCAGTGACTCCATTTTGTTCAATTGGGACTGAGTGACACAGCAAGCTGCGACTCGCAAGCAAAAATCCTTGTGAGTGTCGAGGCAATCTGATACTACGGAACCTTCCCCTGCTCCCTGAATGAACGTCGGACATAGTGAGGTGCGAGTCTGACTCGAAGTACTCCTAGTAGTTAGTAGTCACTAGTGCCTGGCCCCATCTCCTGTCGGCCGATTTGAACAAGCGATCACTGGAGAGAGAGAGAGAGCCAGTCGAGAAATCTGGACTTCTTCAAGACGGGGCCGTTCCCACCTGAGTCGTCCTACTACCGGCACTTTTGCACATGTGGCCTCGGCAAGTTTCGACAGTGGGATCACGCAAATATAAAATGCTGTGCTTACCTACCCGAAAAGGAAATTATACCTTGATCGGCAGGGACAACTGAGTGACGACGAGATGCCTGCGCAGAGAAGCTTATCCCGACTTATTTCATTGTCGTAATGCGTATGTTCACAAACGGCAGTCGCTTTGATTGGCCAGTTCGATGATATGATTGATTGGTTGTGCGTGGGGTATAACAACGCGTGCTACTTTCGTGCGAGTCTGGCAGAGAAAACACGAAGAACTGGGAATACGTAAACACAAGCGTAGATTTGAGAAAGCGAGGCACGAGAGACACGATAGCTTAGCATATAAAAAAAGGAAATAAAGAACGAGAAATCAACATTAGGGCGTAGCGAGAATGTCCACGTAGTGTTTTTATTCTTCCC
This sequence comes from Boletellus aff. lepidospora, assembly GCA_038094175.1. Lineage (NCBI taxonomy): Eukaryota > Fungi > Basidiomycota > Agaricomycetes > Boletales > Boletaceae > Boletellus > Boletellus aff. lepidospora. The sequence continues at coordinate 17,375 of JBBPTT010000184.1, forward strand.
GAGCCTGCTCAGGCAAGGGCCTTCTTGAGGCGTGAAACAACACGCTTGATGGCCTGCTCCAAGGGACGCAAGTCCTCTACAACACCCTTTTTCCGGGGCGCCAGGAGGTTGAGCAAGGGGTCTATGAAGAGCTCCTTGAACTGGGGGTGCACTTTATCAAGGTGACGTTTCAGCGCGTCTTTGCGGGACAGCCTGAAAAGCATTGTCTAGAGTCAGCCAAGACTGCCCATATATAAAATTTTTGTCAAGGATGGGAACGGGTGTCCTCCGTCCTCGACACTCACGGCTTGCAAATCGACCCATAGTATTCGCATATTCGGCAGATATAGACGCCATGGTTCTCATCGTGTTTGCGGGCGTGGAATCTTGCCCGTCTCAACAATACCCACGTAAAACACTCGTCACAGAAATATTCTCTATCTCCGCGCTGTCGTAAAAAAAGGGTATTGTTAACTGGACGAAGCATCTCCAGGTTCAGAACGTGGCACACTCACAAAGTTTTGTCGTGTAACCATCGTTTCTTCCTTAGTCACGTTCTCCTGGTTAGAGGAAGACGGGCCAGCCCGATTCTCCCGTTGACTGATGGGTTGGGCGCCGGACGTGACGGTAGCCCGAGAAGAGTGCGGGTGATATGTCTTCGTGCCTTCGGCACCCGCAAAGCTCGGAGCTCCCATAGTCTGGAAATCTTGCCGCTGGTTCGTCGCCACTGGCATTGCTTGCGGAGGGGGAGACCAGGGGAACAAGGCTTGTTGAACTTGTTCCTGGTAACTTGGCGCAGGCGGTGCCGCGGCCGTGGCCCCGACAAGTGCTCCCCCCAAGGGGTACACAGGCTGTTCGAAACAAGCATGGTTGACCTTGAAGCCGAGTGCTGGATGGAAGACGCTTTGACTAGGGTGGCTTGCGGTTGTGTATTGTGGAAGTCCGGAACCAGTGAAGGGCGAAGGGGTGGCATGCTGAGTGGCACTTGGGAGTACGCCAGAAGTCGGACATGAAATTCCAGGAGCCTGAGGGTAGGGCGCCTGGTAGAACGATGGAATGTCGTTGACGAATCCCGTGTAGGGGATCTGGGTAAACGCGTCCTGAAGAGTTGACTCGTCGTACAGATATTCCGTGAACATTTCCGATATCAAAGGGGGAAAGCAAGGGGATGGGGGGGAGTGAGAACGCAGACTAGGGCAGCTGTTGAAGGGGGTTCTAAGGAGAGCAGACCGACTTTATATGCAGTGCTTCAAGCCTTGAATGAACGTCACCCCGAGAAGGCCCGATTGTTCGCACCTTTTGAGGGTGATTTGCATGCCAAAGCGCACCCCCGCGTGCTATTTCTTCTCCCGCGATTCTGTGAAAGGTTCGTCATGGCAAGTCTATGGAGGTGACAAGTCGCCTGACTAGAATTGTATAACGCACTTGCCGAAGTGAGATGAATGATTTGCTTCTGTGGACCCATAGTTACCCATGGTTTGAGACAAAGCTGTGCTGTCAATCGACAATTTCAAAGGAATAAATCCTATTCCATAGGGACGATTCAGGAGTGCCGACCAAATTTGTCGTTTGTGGACCACTTGAAAGCCGGTGTATATCCCCTTTTAGACGTATGTCAGACGTGCAGCAACCGGCGGAAAAATACCCTTTCCTCGTGCTCACCGACTGAAAGAACGGCTGGTTATCATGGACCGTCGGGTGGATGCGGGAGTCAATAGACAATCGTGTAGTTAGTACGCGCGTTCGATCCGGGTCCAAGGTAGACCCGAGTCGCCAGCTACTTGACAGTCGGACCGGTGTATAACAAGGCGATGTCGGAATTTGAACGATGAGCGTGCCAGATAACGCTTTGACGATTCGGTGCTTGAATCCAGAGCCGTACACTCGGTGTTACGTAGTACGCCGAGCCAACTTGGTTTCCCCTGCGTTCGACACTCCAGTTGCTTTGGCCTACCGCACAGAGTAGACCGACGAAAACGCGTACACGTTCTCTCCAAGATCAAGGGAAGCAGAAGCACTACGAGATATTTTCCTTAGCAACCTATGGCACGTACCACGATTACAAGTTACCCCCACTGATGTCGTGGATGTGCCACTGACAGGCCACCTTGCTCCAGGTTGCACACCTGCCTCCAGTCGGCCGTCTAGGACCGTCGCACTTCCTCCAGGAAGGTACCCCTTACCCCTGGCCATTCCACGGATCACCTTAGAAACTTGTCTATCGATGGACCGGCAGAAACTTTCCAAAGGCACGCTGATCCTTGTGAACCACATACATGGTATGAGCGGCCCTTATCACTGACGACGACGAGAGCCGCTCAGGTGACTGGTCCATCAATACTGCTCCAAAAGCACGGCTGTGACGAGACGGATGGAACCGCCTATTGACGCCCGGGGTTTTGGTTGGTATGCTCTGCCAGGAGACAGGTGAGCCCTTTTTCTTTCTCTCACTTGTTTCGACCAAGTGACGCACCTGAGCACCATCCCCGGTGTCACCGGTAACATCGACAGAAACATCCTGTAGTTTCGCTCTCCCGAAAGAGCACATGGTGTCGATATACCGCTCAGCCATTCCAGCTGATTTGCCTCGTAAGAAATTGAGCGCAAAGCAACCTCATCTGGGGATGACCAGACGCAGAAAACCGAGATATCGATCCGGGTGAGGGGGAAACGCACCGGAGCCATTCACGGGCCTACTTATAATCTTTTTCTGGTACTGAAGACCATTTGCATTGAAATCAGACGTGGAAAGACCCTTTGATCCACCATGTACAGTCCTCGTAAAGTGTGCGTAGGATCATGGACTTGAGACATGAACGCACTGGAAAGTCCGCGAGTTGCAGTCTCGGAAGCCGGGCCGTTGGCCTTTGATCACGTGTAACCTCTTCCAAATTACTACAGGGCTTAGTACATGAACCAGGATTGTGCCCGTCGCAAACAGTTTTCTATGTTTGAACGAGGTGAGTAAAGCACCAATCCATACCGAACGTGAAGAAAATTTCGTCGTCCCCGTCATGATATTGCGCACTCAAAGTGGTTGTCCGAGCAAGGGACCCTTTAGGTGAGACTACATGAAATACCGAGACAAGATTGAACAATGTCCTTTGTGAGGGCGTCGTACTGCTACTATAGCATCGCTTTGGACGAAATTTCCACTCTATCATACATGACTTTATTTCGGGCCTAAACTGGC